>JAQQPU010000608.1:787-37649 GCA_029168905.1 Artemia sp. Kazakhstan ARC1039 | reverse complement strand
GTTTTTAATTGTTAATATATTTTTTTAATAAGATATTTTTTTAATTGTTAATATATTTTTTTGTTGTTAATTTGTTTTTAATAAGATAGACATTTGTTCAAAAACAGTCCAAAGATCATATAATTAAGCCTTTGAGGTGGACAGAATCCCCCAGAATCGGGGGGGGGGATAAGGTTTGTAAATTATGCATCAGGGGAATATTAGGTTTTAATGAAAGTGGTTGTTGTGTGAACTTTAGAAGAGGTTCATTTGATTTGAAATACATAGTTCTTGTTCTGTTTTAAGAGTCAAACATGGTGGTGAACAACTAGCCCCCCTTTCTGACATCCTCTTTTACCAAAACGCTTTCAGTGGAAATTGTGAGATAGCCAATTTGTTACCAATAGTCCGAAAATCATATAACAATGTCTGTAGGGAGGACACTATCCCCCTGAGCCCATTGACAATGATTGTAATTTATTCCGGGGGCATTTAAGGTGTTTATGGAGCGGGTAGTCATATAAACTTTGGATTGGATGGAGCTGATTTGACTGGAATATTTCTGAAAGGTTCAATAATTATGTCTTTGAGGATATCAGCCCCTCCTCTCACATTCCTCAGGAAAAGGGCTTTAAGTTAGGCAATTCTTGCTTAACCGAGATAGAGTTGCAGGAAAAAATATAGAGGAAAATGAAAAAGTTTGTGATACTTTGGATGTGAAGGAAGATTTGTTTTGTGAGGAAGAATTATCAACAGTACTAAAAGGATTAGAGAATAATAAGGCTCCAGGTGCTGATAGGGTGGTAAATGAGTTTCTTAAATATGGTGGCTCTGAGGTCAGAAATAAGTTATTGAAGATTATGAATATGATTTTTGAAAAAGGGGAAGTACCTAATGATTTTAGAAAAACCTTAATTAAGCCACTTTATAAGAAAGGTGATAAAAGTCAGTGTGGTAATTATCAAGGCATTAGTCTGGTGTCTGTAGGTAGTAAATTACTCCGTAATATGATACTTTTTAGACTGAGAGATGCCGTAGACAAAGTTTTAAGGGAAGAGCAGTGCGGTTTTAGAAAAGGTAGAGGATGTGTCGACCAAATTTTCACTCTTAGGCTAATAATTGAGAAGTGCCTGAATTTTCAAACATCTTTGGTGCTCAGTTTTATAGATTACGAGCAAGCGTTCGATTCTGTTGATAGACGAGATTTAGTAAAGGTTTTATCCTTGTATTGTATACCAGACAAATACACTAAAGTGATTAGTGCTATGTACGAGAATAACACTGCTGCGGTTAAGGTAGGAAATGAGGTTAGCAGCTGGTTTTTTATTAAATCAGGAGTTAAGCAGGGCTGTGTTCTATCCCCCTTTATATGGATTACTTTAATGGACTTTGTTTTAAGGAGCAGAGGAAAGGCAATAGGAGACCACGGAATCAAATGGGGAGGAAAAAGTCTCCTGGACCTGGATTATGCTGATGATTTAAGCATCCTAGATGAAAGTGTGAGCAAAATGAATGAAGTTTTAGAGGTTTTGCGAGTTCAGGGTCCTAGAATTGGTTTGAAAATTAATGTTAGGAAGACTAAGTCACTAAGGCTAGGAATAAGTGAAGATGAAAAGGTGACGTTGGGTAATGAAAAGATTGAGCCGATGGGCAGCTTCACTTACCTTGGTAGTATTATTAGTAAAGATGGTGGGAGCAGTGAAGATGTTAAAAATAGAATATCCAAGGCTCAGGGTGTTTTTTCACAGTTAAAAAAAAGTCTGGAAGAATAGGAAGATAAGTCTGCAAACCAAGATTAGAATATTAGAAGCTACAGTGATGACAGTGGTCAAATATGGCTCTGACGCATGGACGCTTCGAAAAGCAGATGAAGATTTGCTAGATGTTTTCCAGAGAAATTGCTTAAGGATTGTTCTGGGTACTCGGTTGACTGACTGTATTTCAAACAATAGGTTATACGAAAAATGTGGTTCAATACCGCTCTCTAGGGCTATAATGAAAGAAAGGTTAAGGTGGTTAGGGCACGTTGTGTTGATGAAGGATGACAGATTGGCAAAGGTTGTTCTTTTCGGCCAACCATCTAGGGCCAAACGGAAAGCAGGTCGTACCCGTTTGGGGTGGGAGGACGTCATAAAGAAAGATTTAAAGGAAATGGGAGCTTCGTGGGAGGGTGTAAAAAGGGAGGCTTTGAATAGATTAGGGTGGAGGAGGATCGTGCGTAGCTGTGTTGGCCTCAGGCGGCTTGGTGCTGCGGTGAGTTGTTAGTAGTAGTAGAAGTAGTAATTGAAATGTGCAAGTCTTTATCTATTGCTATTTATGGGATTATTATATTTTCTATCTACGGTAAATTAATGAAGTAATACTGCAATACTACATAACTCTATCTAAGCAATTAGCAATGCATATATATGAATGATTTAAAATATAAATATTATGTCACCACTTTCATTGGTAAATTTCAAAACACTTCCATTAGGTATGTTCGTTATGTAATACTAAAGATAAGATATCGAAATTGTTTATTTATCCAAACTATTAAAATATGACATATGCAAATTCACACCTACTTCACCACCTTACGTGTCTCTTAGTGTACTCACTCCTTCTGTTGTAAATTATGGTCCTTCACTATTTTCATCTTGTGCAAAAAAAATTTTAAACACTTACAATATAGTTTCTTCACAGAATAGTTTGAGCATGGTTATGTTCATCTTGGACGATACGCTTTCTCTAATTGTCAAACGGGAAATGATACTTCCAGGTACAGGTGTGTGGAATTTTGATATTAGAGTTTTTTCTCACCTGCTATCTTTGGGTAGTTTATTATCGTTAAGGGGTTGAACACTGGGATCGCGCCGGTAATAGATGGGTTGGCTCTCTTCTTAGAATTTCATTCTTGGGCTATTTTGAAGCATATAGAGAATGTATTTGTCGTATAAAATTGTTCGTTCGTGCACTTAGAGATTATAGTTCTCTTCTAAAATTGTTCGTGCATGGCTTGTGTCTATTAGCTTTTACGGTGATTCCTTGGTTAATCACAGGGGAATTGATGTTAGGATTTAGAATGGGAAATCAAACTTTAGTGACTCCTTCATCGTATCGTCTTTGACTTGTGGGAGGAGTATATTGTCACTGAGGGGTTAGTCACTGGGGTTAATTTTGGTTTCTGTATTTCAGTGGTTGGTTTCCAGGTCCATTTTTCAGAAATTATCGCGTAACATTTATGGGATAAAAGATATAGGAACTTTTCGTATTTGATAGAGGTGATAGGAAGGATTCCGAGAAATGGTCGAAAGGGATTCAACACGTGAATCTACGATACGTAAATAATTTGGGTTCATCAACTATCATAACTATATAGATATATGGTGCATGGGTCCATAAGGATTATCAAGGGTGATATTCATGTACTTATATCTTGTACTGGTCGATGGGGCTCTCAGGATTGATGTGTTTATATAGTTCGGTAATGCACTGGATACTAAGGTATATTATACAGTTTTACATGATACATAATATGGTTTGTGATCGAGGAACAACGATCAAAAAGGTAACCGTAATTTTCGTCCTAGCTTCATTGCCTGTAATTTATGGTGATTACTCTTCGTTGGTTGAGGGACCAACAGTGCAGGTTGTATCTGCACTGAACTACGTATTGTAATGAATGATTTCCGATGAGTAATTCCAATTACTGTAATAAAAATATCGAGGCAGAATCACACGTTCTTTAAAACGAGTAGTCATAATACATAATAGGAAATACGATTTGGTACATTTATGGTGAATTTTACGCTGTACCGTGGAGTAAAATGCGATGTATTTAAAATACCAAAATAAAGTTCCTTCTTTCTAAAGATAATTCCGACTTCCTATAATTAAGTTAAACCTAGTTTTAAAACTGAAAAGTCCTTAATCAGCAAAGAAAAAAACCTGCAGTTAGATTTCGCTAAGACAGTGAGCAATAAAAAAGGTGCTACGCACAATGGAATTTCTAAGGAAGTTTAAACAATAAGAACCATGTGAACGTCTAAATCATCAAAAATAGTTAAGAAAGATTATTGGACGAAGGGTTCGCATCCTTGGACCACTTGGGCCAATTATGAGCCAGTTCCTACAGCGCAGGACTAAAGAGCTACGTTTGATAGTGGGGTAAAAATGCTTTTTGAAGGGATTTGTAATGTAGAATCAGGACCATTCAGATAGAATTTTTTCGCCATTCAAGCTTGGCGATTCTTTCATTGTTGTATCTCAGTCGCCATCATTGTCATTTGAAGTGACCCATTGCTGTTCACCCAAATATTTAAGTTTCAATAAATCTATTGCTTTTTTACCTGTGTTTATTTCATTTTATATGTCTGCCTCTAGTCTAATAACATGTAATTAGTTCGCAAATCTCCAAGGACGTTCCCAGGGAATCTGATCTCTAGATAGCTCAAGGAGAAGAGGTCACATTTATATGGCTACACCTTTTATCGTCTCTCATTAATTGAGGGCGGCGTAGGCCTTGTTGGCACGATCTTTAGCGCTATAAGCGGCACTATCGGAGAACTTATGTGGTGTAAGTTCACAAATTCAGGGTACGATATTACATTTGACACGGTCAATATTTATGACCACAATTAAGCCCAGTCCCTTTTCTTTTATAAACACACATCCCTAAAACTTTCATCGCTACAAATGGCACAGTCGGAAATTGGAAGAAAACTTGCAAACTAATTAGGCTATAAACTTTGTAATTTGAATTTAATTATTATAGAGATACAGACATATAAGTAAAGTGATTAGGCCTATCACCGCTAAGCTACGACAGGAAACCCTTTAAATTATCTCATAGGAGATAATAGCCTCCCCCAGAATAGGTTAAGTGAAAAAATAAACTTCTTTCGAGTTGATTAAAAAGCAAAAAAAATGTTGGACGACCTTAACGAGTTAGTAATAGTGCAGAAATTGGTCGAAATATAGAAATATAGAAATAGTGAAGACTATACCGGAGTACAATGGTCAATCAGATATTGACGAATCCAATATCCAATTGGCCCAGTTTGTACAACTAACAAAAACAGAGCTAGGAGCATTAGTCAACATGCTCCTACTACGATTAAAAGGCCAAGCCTTAACCTTTCTAAAACAGATTGAACATACCATAGGCAATAATGCCAACTTGACAATAAACACGGTTGATAACATCTTAAAAGCATTTAAAGATAGATTTATAGAAACCAGTTCCATAAATAAATTAAAACACGGAATAGTAAGCTTTGACTTTTCACAAAATATAAGAGAATACTTTGATAATATACGCATTTCTGTAGAGGCAAAATACGGTTCGTATTAAGTGGTTCGGCGCAACTGTATGAAAAAGTCATTCTAAATACCTTTTTGCAAGGGCTACCCCCAAAACTATATAGAGCGGTAATATCCAAAAATATTCAGCCGTTGGATCTCGCAGTTCAGGAGGTAGAGCGATTAATCGAAGTCGATGGTCGATGGTCGCAATCACAGTAAAGCAAAAATAAATAGCCTAGGCGATTCAAATGCGAACATAAACTTCAAGAGCGAACAGGTGTTTCCCAATTTCTTTTCAAGGGATAACTCCCCAATACCACAAAGAAACAAAACGCAAGAACTTGCTAGGCAGAAAACAGTACGTTTTCAGACTGTCAAACAATCCAATTACGAAAATAACCCTACAATAATGAGGTCCTATAATTGTAATCGTGCTGGGCATATCGCGAAAGAGTGCCGTTATGTCCCCAATCGCATACCAAGAATTGCTGTCGGTAATACGCAAAATTACGGCAACCATCACTCTGGAAATCACTGCACCAATCACTACCTTACAGCACGTACCAACCAAACTTGTATAACCCTCCCCCCAACAGACAAATTAATTACCGAATTGAAAACCCAAATACTCGCCAAAGCCAATATAAGCCAATATGGCAGTCAGTGCCAGCAAGCGGCACTGACCCAGGACATCCACGTTACCATAATAATACATGGCGAAGACAGACAGACGTAAATCAATTAGATATGCCTACGGAAACTCATACGTCTGAATATCTATTACAGGCACTGACACATGAAATAAATCCTCAGGGAAACGTTACAGGCCCCTCAGAAATATAAATTGGACCCAGAGGGTGCCCGGAATATTTAATAGGTCCAAAACAATGGTAGTGCCGTCTTGTAGTGATATTAATAACAACTTACCTATATTTAATGATTTTTGTGTAGAAAATGTTTATTTTAAGGCTTTGATTGACTCTAATGCAACGATTAGTATCATAAACTCTTGCGTATTTAATATGTTGCCTCTGCATATTAGGCGACAGAGGAACCCTAATAATCCCAATTTAACTAGTGTGACTGGGCATAAATTGGATGCAAAAGGTTCAATTTGCCTAAACGTAAAAAGAGACAATAGGATCTTTACGACAAATTTTATAATATGCGATGACTTTCCATATGAAGCAATCATAGGCGCAAATTTTTTAAGGTTCAATAGAGTATTATTAAACGTAGCAAATGAGAGGCTTTTCTACCCGGCTAAGGTGGGGGAAGAAATTTCTACCTTAAAAAATCGTAACAGAGGATACGAAGGCAACATAACAGTAAACAATATTTCTGACGGAATAATGTCGCAATCTTTTGAACCTCATGAAATAATCAGAAACTTCTCCAATTATTTTGAAAGACATTGCAGAGATGAAGTAAATTTAAATAATAAAAGTATTGAATTCACAAAATAAGAATAGGAGATAGGCGACAGTACAGGTCAAACGAAATCAAGAAAATAGTGGAATTATGAAAAATCACAGTAAAACCTAACGTGACGCCACAGGAGGCCGCAATGGCGCAGCATAGCGCCAGTATGAATCTAATAAATAATGAAAATAAAGAGCAATATAACGGATTCGCAATAAGGAAAACAAAAGTCCCTCCCAAAACGATGCAAAAAATGCAAAAACTTCAAATATCACAGATGATTGAGCCAGTGGTTAGCAAATGCGAAATATAGTTTGCGACCCTATCTGAAATACCCGAAAATCTGCTATGCGAGGAACAGATTATAACTTATGACAAAGGAGAAGGTTTTATTTGGGTAACTAATAACCACGAAAATGATACAATTACAATTAAAAAGGGGATGTGTTTAGTTCAAATCCAGGTTTTAACGGAGAATGATTTAAATACATGGGAAAAGTCTAAAAGAATTCTAGTTAACGGCATTAAAACTTCAAATAACAAACATCCTTAAACTAAATCGCAATTTTTAAACAAATTTAATATGGATCATATTACGGACTTGGAACTTAAGAAAAAATTATGCGAATTATTATGGAATTTTAAAGATGTGTTTTCGACATCTGAAGATGACATCGGGCTGATACCATTTTATGAACATTCAATTTTAACGACTGGTAATCCTGTAGCAAAACAGCCATATCGTGTGCCATATAAGCACAAAGAATGGTTAAAAAAATAAAATTCAGGAATTATAAAAAAATGAAATTATACGCCCAGTCAAAAAGTACGATAACGAATATACTTTTAAAATGGAAAACCCCGATAGTGGAAGAACTTACAAGGCGCATGTTAGCCGAATAAAAAGAGCCAACTTTCCAGAGAGATGGGTATCACATCCTTCTTCTACTAATTCGTCAGATGCAGAAAATGAGCCCCCTAGAACATGATTGGCAGAGCTAAAACCTTTTAATTTCAAGCAAGACTATTTCGAGAATGACAGTGATGAGGAAAATTTTGAAGAATTTTTAGCTATGAAAAATCTAGTTATTCCAAAGAAAAAATCCCTAATACCAGTAAGAATAGAAACGCCAAAAAGCTCAAAAAGTTCACCACCAGAGAGTGCGGGAGCATTAGATTATACAATATCTCCAAAAACCCAATTTTTCCCCGATAGAATTTCGACCCCATGTTCCCCCAAAAGATTTCCAGACGATATGGTTTCCCCTGCTACACCGATAGAAAGGCCCCTGTCCTTACAGGAGGAATTAAACAGAGCTCTATAACCCCCCGGAATTACTGTAAAGAAAACTCCCCCCCAAAGATTCAACTAAAACAAACCTGCGAGAAGCTAATGATTTAATAAATTTTCCCATAAAAACGAGTCAAAGTACATTGCCCAAGAATAAAGCTCCCAAGGATGACCAGCAAGGACAATATCATGATATAACTGTGTCAAAGGTCAAGCCTAAACAGTGGACTTCATGGAGGGAAACCTTAGAGCAAAAAATGCCCCATCCCCCTGAGGACATGGCCTTCAAACAGTGGAGGAACCCCGCAAAAACTATTGATTCCTCCCAAAGCTCTCAAGAATCTTTCAAATCTCCCGAGTTGAAAACTCAAGGCGAGGACTTAGGGAATAAACCTTCTACTTCCAGGGGAGTATAAATTTACGAAGGAAAGGCAGGTGATACCTCAAAAAGTGCCACCTCTAAAAGTTCTAATCCGGATTCAGTGGAAACTAGTTCCGAAGAGTTTGACGGCGAATCAGACCATATAGTAGTTAAAGAAGTAGGAAAAACAAGACCGACTTCAGCAGCCGCACACGCTAAACAAACGAAATTAAAAGGGCAAGAATATTTGAAAAAACAAAACAAAAAGTTCAACCTTATTTCGCTAGAAAAACCGAAAAAGAAAAAACCGCATGAAACAAAGGAGAAAATAACGACACAGTCAGGCAGAACGGTTAAAAAACCTGACAGATGGATATATCCCTAATTAATGTAAAGACAAATTTAAAATATAATAAATTTAACACCATAATAAATTTAACAGTGTGCAGGTAAAGTTAACCAAGTCAATATTAATGAAAAAAAAAATAATACGAGTGATGTCAAAACATTGGTGATCAGAGAGAAAGGCCCAAAGGTAGGAAGCTCGTGGTCGACTGAGAACGACAAGTGGTGTTGGACCACGTTTCGAGGGAAGCCAGGGGAGGAACTCAAAGCCCATGCAGCTTTTAATTTGTTGTGGGCGTGCTTGCCCTCGGAATTTCTATGAAAAATCGACCCATGTCCTAACCAAGATGGATATTATCCAAAACAAGAAATTACCAGTACAGAAGCGTCTAATTATATGAAATATTTTGTCTTAGAGCAGATTATAGTTATTTTAGGCCTACACATAAATTAGGATACCAATGTAATTACGTGTTGAACGCTTGCTTATTCATGTGTATCTTACTCGAGAAATATAATGTAAAATTAAATTGTATAACGATTACTAGCAACGCTTTAAAGTTATATCTCAACCAGTCATAGAGGTATATCACGACCAGAATAAAGCTCGGGAGTCCTAACTTTACTTTCCTAACCTATCTAATCATAAAATATTTATTCTGTTTTACGCCTACAAATCAGTTTTCTTTGGCCAATGCCACAAAATGATTACATAGTAAGAAATAACCTAAGTAAAAATTAAAGTGCCTTTGAAAAAAAATATAATAATAACAAAGCAGTTAACGAACGAATTTTGCAAAAAATGGGTAAAATTAATGATAAATTAATTGTAGAAAAAAATAAGATGATGCTTAAGAATATCATCATAATCCTCGTTGTGCACGCAGTAGCCCAAGATATTGTAAGACATTGAGTAATATTCAAGCATGAAAACTCATTGCTAGCTAGCCATGACGCATGGAAGATCTTTATGAAATTGGACCCCAAACCCTTCGAGACCTTGTTTCAACACTTGACTAGAACAAGACTAGAAAGAAACACGAATGAACTCAAAGAATCAACCAATTTCTGGTGGAACATACTATTGGCCGTATGTTTCGTATTCGCGACTTCCCTGACGATAAGAACCCCATTGTCGTTTAATTACGGGAATTTCCTGAGACTAAGAAGTCGAAAACCAAGAGAAGAACACGGGGAACAGCTGAAATGCAGAGGTTAAACCCGGAACCCCATGAGAACGTCTAAGCCAAGAAATAGGGAAGACATTAGAAAACGAGTGGGTATAGAGGTCTCCACTCGTCCTTGCTATGTCTTGTTCCCTCATTGTAGTATCGTTTACGTAAAACCGTGTGTTTATGACGCTGCAACATGTGTTTCTTAAACAGCACGGACGTGCGTGAACAATGCAGGCATGGAATATGTTGTAAAATTAGACCTCAAAATTAACCATGTAGCATAAACTCTGTTTAAATGATTATTTTAAATCTAATGTAAAATTAACTGAGTGTTGAAAGAGTGTTGAACACGATAAAAATTTAGTTTTCTGTACTAATGTTAGTGTATTTATTTAACTCTGTCTCAAAGCGTAAAATTCATGTACCCGATCAATACGTGACTTATTTGTACTATAAGTATTTACTTTAAAGAACGTGTGATTCTGCCTCGTTATTTTTATTACAGGAAGTGGATTGACACTATGGATATCGAGCATTACAATGAGTTGCCCAGTGCAGATACAACCTAGTAGCATCTATTTTCATCATAGCTCAACCAACGAAGATAACTCACCATACACTCCAGGCAATTTTCATCCCAGCTTCGTCTACGAAAACAACAGTTACCTTTGATCATTGTTTCTTCGACCACAAACCATATTACGTATCAGGCAACATTATATTTGAATCTCAGTATCCAGTGTTTTATCGAACTATATAATCACATAAATGCTGAGAACCCTATCGATCAGTACAAGATATAAATACTTAAATATCGTCTTTGACAATCATTATGGACCCCAAAACCATTTGACTGCATATTGATTATATTTGATGATCCCGAAAATTATTTATATAACGCGGATTCACGCGTCGAATCCCTTTCGACCATCTCTTAGAATCCATCCTATCCCCTCTGTGTGGAAAGTTCATATCTCTGTTATGCCATAAATGTACGAGATAATTTCTGAAAAAATGACCTAGAAACCAAAATTAACCCCAGTGACCAAGCCAGTGACAATATGCCCCTTCCACAAGTTAAAGACAATATGTTGAAGGAGTCACTATAGTTTGATGTCAACCCGTTCCAAATCCAAACTTCAATTCCCCCGTGAATAACCTAGGAATCACCGCAAAGGTTAATAGACGCAAGCCATGAGCTAACAATTTTACAAGAGACACAAAAGAACAATTTTATACGAGAATACATTCTCTATGTGTCTCAAAATATCCCAAAAGATAAGGCACCCTATGAACTATCGAAAAGCAGGTGAGAATGAACTCTGATAGCATATTCCCACACCTGTAGTTGGAAGCATCATTTCCTAGTTGACAATTAGAGAAAGCCTTTCGTGTGAACAAAATCGTGCTTGAACTGTCCCATGAAGAAACCATAACGTAAGTGCTTCAAAAATTTTCCCAAGACGAAAAGAGTGAAGGAAAATAATTTACAACAGAAGGATTGAGTACGCTAAAAAGACTCGAAGGTACTGAAATAGATGTGAATTTACATATGTTACTTCTTAATAACTTTGATAACTCAAAAATCCCAATATCCTATCATTGACATTGCGTAGCAAACATCCCCAGTGAAAGTGTTTTAATGTTACCAGTGAATATGGTAAACCCAATATTGTTTGTTTTAAATCATTCTTGTATGTAGTGTTAGATTTCAAGATAGAGTTATGTGTAGCATTGTCGAGCTATTCATTTAATTTAGCGTAGATAGAAAGTAATGTGCCATATAGACAGCAAAAAAAATCTTTAGTATAGTAGCTAGTCTAGAACCATGAATAATCTTAGTCCGGTAGAGGAATTTTAGATAGGGATGTAGAATAAAATAAGAAAAGTAATAGAGAAAATTTTTAGCACCCCTGATTAAGCCAGAACATAAATATAAAATCGGGTAACGGGCGCTATCGGGTAACTTATATGGTGTAAGTTCACAGCTTCAGGGTACGATATTACATTTGACGCGGTCAATATTTATGACCACAATTAAGCCCAGTCCCTTTCCCTTTATTGCCAAACACTAAAGATTTCATCGCTACAACGCTACAAGACAATAGTAAACAAATACCCTAATATTATTACACATATATTGATTTTATCAAAACGATATTACTATCATGTTGATTTCAAATATATAGAATTTCCATTGGGAAACATAAAACATAGGAATTTCTTCTAAGTTTTTATAGAATAACGACGATATAAGAGATTAATTCCTTTAACTTTAAGTAATGTCTCTTATTATCCTACTTAGTATACGCTATTACACACACTTTATTTTAATTCCCTTCAACACTTATTTAACTCTACATTAGATTTAAAATAACCATTTAAACATAAGTTACACTACATCATTAAGTTTGAGGTCTCAGTTTACAACATATTTCCTGCCTTCATTGTTCACGCACGTCCGTGCTGTTTAAGAAACGCATGTTGCAGCGTCGTAACCGCACGGTTTTACGTAAAAGACACTTAAAATGAGGGAATTGGACATAGCAAGGACGGGTTCAGACCTCTATACCCACTTGTTTTCTAATGCCTCCCCTTTTTCTTGGCTTAGACGTTTTCATGGGGTTCCGGGTTTAACTTCTGCATTTCAGCCGTTTCCCCGTGTTCTTCCTTTGGCTTTTGCCTTTTTAGTCTCAGGATTCTTCCATAATTAAATGTAGGTAAGGTTCTCACAGTCAGGGAAATCGCGAATACGAGACATACGGACAGTTGTATGTTCCACCAGAAATGGATAGAGAATAATCCGTATCTATTATCCACGTACGTTAATCTCTGGTCTTCATTAGTAAACAGGGGGATCTGGAAGTCTAATCCTTCTCTTATTTTTTTAAGCAATAATGTCCCTTTATTCTTTTCTATTTTGTAACATATTGAGGTTTTCATTTCCTCACTTTCTATATTGGGAATAGTGTACGACAGGTTCATCGCTTTAAAATTGATTATTTTAGGACTTATTATATTTGTGCTCGTTGTTAATAACGTCTCTTTAGTTACAAGTCGACATTCTTGTTTTGTGATTATCGTTCCCACATCTTGTAATAGTAATTCGGTCCTATAACTTGGATCGATTCTTTCAGTATTATTATAACAAGACAATGTTCCAACAGTTTCTTTTGGAACAGAAAATAACCAAAGATCATTTCTAAGGTGTATGAATATTTCTCGTATAGTACTTACTATCAGAGCTTCGCACGATTTAGGTATTTCTTCCTGTTGTGTGTCTTTTAAAAATATATCTAACATACAGGATCCAGATTTGACGTTATAAATAGGTAACGTAAGCTTGCATACTAGGTTTTTGAATGATACGCACTCTTTTAAGTCTTGTGGATTAGCTAAGGCATATTTTCGTCTATCCTGATCAACAAGTAAATACTCTGCTTTAGGTGTGACAGTCATAAATGAATTTTTCTTCTTTATATTAGCAGGGAAGGTCGAAATTTTGTACAAGTCGTATATGGATTGTTGGTTTATCAATGGAATTGTTACTACTGCGAATAATTGATCATTTATTTCCGTGATGTGGACTTTTAATTTTGTATAATAAAGGAATAAATTTGATACTTCTGGCTCTATGGGTAAATGCAAACCAAACGTTAGGTGCGTTTTTATTTCGTCTAAAATATTTTTTAGGTTAGAAGGATCTACTAGGTCATATGACAAAGTTCCTCCCATGAGGGCAAATAATGCGAATTCAAACTTACTAACATCTGTCGCCAGATTTAGTAATGACATGGTAATTATATCGAATGATACCATGGTAAGGCTTGCGTCTGTCACCACACGATCCATTTCGTTCCTCAAATCATTCATTACGTTTACAGTTTTTGAGATTTTCTTAGATATAATTTCAACTTTGTCTCTTTGGTAGTTTGCTATACTTACTTGTGTTTCCTGGACGTGCAACGTTACGTTCACGGCATTCTTAATTTTTTTTACATTTTACCGCAGGATGCTTAAGTCTTCCTCCGTTGTTAAACCAAAACGGCGGGAGGCGAGTTCTCCAATGATGGAAATTAGGCTTTTAGACCTTCGGTATTTACTTCTTCGAAAGAATACTTCAAAAATTCTCGTGGTACTTTGTTTTAATTTTTGTATTTCCGTACTAAATAATTCAAATAAGACTTGTAATCTTTGTCTGTATAATATTAAGAAGACTTGACGAGTTGATACTTTCTGGGCGTTTTTCTCATTTAGATCGGGTAATGGTTTGATACCTTCTTTTGTCGATTCGTCGGCCATGGCGAGTTTAGCACCACTACCTTTTCCGTCAATTGTCCAACATTTCTTATGTACGTAATTATCTTCTTCCTCTTTTTTATAATTATTTTTCATTTCTTCTGGCTTAAGCCCTTGTACTTTTATCGTTTGTATTTCGGTATGTCTTACCGGGATTCTTGCCCTTGCGTTTATAAGGAATTTGCCAATAGAATGGGTATGCATAAACCTGGGTCCTGTTGACCAAGTCCATTTTGTGAATGTCGTGGGTTCTAGATAAGTTAATATAGTTGAATTTCTAGGAGATTCTTTGCTAAGTACGAACAATTATGGCACTGTGTTTGCCGTGGTTTCCAATATTGAAGATTGTATCGCTTTGGCTGGGGTATCATACGTAGGTGTGGTTGTTATGATATCTTTTTCATTTCCTTGTGTGGGATTTGCATATTCATGATCTTGTTGGGTACTTGAGGACTTGTTTTTTGATTTGTCTAATTCCCTTAGGTTAGTAACTTGTCTGTTGTCATTTTCCTTTCTTAGTTTAGATGATATCCGTTTCGTTACGTTTTTCTCAGTATGACATTGCCATTCTTTGAGAAAAGTCCATAGGTTCGGTAGTTCGTCTATCATTGCGTAATTTCCATCATAAGGTTTTCCTTTCCTTGTGGTCAGTAATTTAGGGTTTTCTATGGATTTCATTGCAGTAAAGTCTCTCGACATGTATTCAATATTATTTGCTGATCTTTTTCTTCTGTCTTCCTTGGTGCTCGTTCCAAGTGCCATGTCAATTTTTGCCATTTTCTTATCAAAATCATCTATTACAAATTTTGATTTTAGTTTGGGGGTAACTGGAATTGAAAATTCTTTATTATCTTTATTATGCATTATTTTGCTGGTTTGTAATCCTTTATCCGACTCTAAAAATTGAAATATCTATTCTTTGAATTCATTCGTGTTTTTCTCTAGTCTTGTTACTTGTTGAAACAAGGTTTCGAAGGGTTTGGGGTCCAATTTCATAAAAATTTTCCATGCATTATGGCTAGATAGCAATGAATTTTCATGCTTAAATATTACTCAATGCTTTACAATATCTTGGGTGGCTGCGTGAACAACGAGGATTATGATGATATTTTTAAGCCTTATCTTATTGTTTGTTTCAAGAATTAATTTATTATCAATTTTACCTATTTCTGCAAAATTCGTTTATTTAGTATTTTATTATTATAAATAATAAAAAAATTTTCAAAGTAGTTTAGGCATTTTAACTTTTAACTAAGGCTATTTTATTATATTAATTCATATCAATTCAATTTTTGAATTTCTTTATGGCATTATTCGAACAAAACTAAATTGTATGCGCAAAATGGGATTTCTGTTTACGGATTATATCTTCGGGTTAGAATGGTTACTGAAGTCATATCTTAACCCTCGTTGTGATGTGCTTTTATGACTGGTTGAGATATATCATAACGGCTTAGTTAATAATTACTATACGACTTAATTTTATATTATATTTTTCGAGTAAGCAACATAAGAATAAGTAAGCAAGCAACATCATAAGCCTTTTAATAAGATTATTTTTGTTATTGCAACTAGAATTATTGGTTTTCTATAGCATTTTTTTAGTTGTATGATTTTTACTCGTAAGCTAAAATTTTTGAATTATTATTCCTTTATGACGCCTATCCATTAAAAATATCTTAATCCTGTACTGACTAAGGGTAAGTTCATCTATCAGGTTTTTTAACCGTTCTACCCGATTGTGTCGTTACTTTTTCCCCGACTTCTTGCGGTTTTTTCTTTTTCGGTTTTACTAGGGATATAAGATCAAACTTTTTGTATTGTTTTTTCAAAAATTCTTGACCTTTTAATTTTGTTTCTTTTGCATGTGCGGCCGCTGAAGTCGGATATGACTTTCCAGTTTCTTTAACTATCATATGGTCTGATTCGCCGTCAGACTCTTCGGAAATGGTTTCCGATGATTCCACATTAGAACTTTCAGAAGTGGAACTTGGCGTTTTTGAGGTATCACCTGCCCTTTCTCCATAAATTTCTACTCCTCTGGAAGTAGAAGGTTTATTCTCTAAGTCCTCGATGTGAGTTTTCAACCCGGGAGATTAGAAAGACTCTTGAGAGCTCTAAGAGGAATCAAAATTTTTTGCGGGGTTCCTTCACTGTTTAAATGTCATGTCTTCAGGGGATTGGGTATTTTTTGCACTAGTGTTTCCCTCCATGAAGTCCATTTTTTAGGCTTGACCTTGGACACGGTTATATTATGATACTGTCCTTGCTGGCCATCCTCGGGAGTTTGATTCCAAGGCAATGTACTTTGCCTCGTTTTTATGGGAAAATTTATTAAATCCATAGATTCTCGGAGATTTGTTTTAATTGAATCTTTGGGAGGAGTTTTCTTTACAATAATACTCGGAGTTTCCACAGCTCTGTTCAATTCCTCCTGTAGCGATAGGAGTCTCTCTATTGGAGTTGCTGTGGAAACCATATCGTCTGGAAATCCTTTGGGGTGACAAGGGGTCAAAATTCTATCAGGAAAAAATTGGGTTTTCGGTGATATCGTATAATCTAATTCTCCTGCGCTCTCCGATGATGAAATTTTTGTGCTGTTTGGCATTTTTATTCTCACTGGCATTAGGGAATTTCTTGTGGGAATAACTAGGTTTTTCATAGCTAAGAATTCTTCAAAGTTTTCCTCGTCACTCTCATTTTCAAAATAATCTTGCTTGAAGTTAAATGGTTTTAACTCGGCTAATCTTGATTTAGGGGGCTCGTTTCTGCGTCTGATGACTCGGTAGAAAAGCGACACTATACCCATCTTTCCGGATATTTCGCTCTTTTTATTCGGCTAATATGTACCTTGTAAGTTCTTCCATTATCGGGGTTCACCATTTTAAAAGTAAAATCGTTATCTTACGTTTTGACTATTCTCTACGGTCCACAATATTTATTGGAAAGTTTCTTACATTCCGCCTTTGCCTCATTTTTTTAGGTAGACGCAATCTCCTATCTTAAAATCTATATTCCCTTTGACTTTGGGTAAGTTTCTTAGCTCTTGACTTATTTTACATTTTTCTAACTCTTGCCTAACAATTTTATAAGTTTTCCTCATCCTATTTATGAACTCTTGTTTGTAATCCTCCGTATTATTACAATATTGTCGGGATTCCACAATATCGTGATACGGTATTCTGAAGTCGCGACCAAATAATAAATAAAAGGTTTTTTTGGTTGTTTCTGAATAAGCGGTATTGATTATGTTGGTTAAATAAGGTAAGAATTGATCCCAGTCATTTCTGTTGTCTTTTGTATAAATACTTCATACTTTCGAAAATGTTTTATTCATATTTTCTATTAAACCATTAGCTTGTGGGTGACATGGGGATGTCACCAATTTCTCTATATTAAGAAAACTCGTTAAATTTATTGTTACCTTAGAAACAAAATTACTTCCGTTATCGCTTGTAACCTTGTTTGGAATGCCAAACTTTAAAAATAATTTCGCTAACGCCTTACCGTAGCGTACGCGCCTTGATTCATTAATGCTTTTGCAAAAGTATATCCGGAAAAAAGATTTAAAACTGAAAGTATGGCCCCTGTTGGAAACAGGTAAGCCTCCACTGGTTCCATATAAATTAAATGAGACAATGTCGAAGGGTGACCTCGCTACCGGGACTTCCCATTGAGGAGTTAGGATAGGCTTGGGGTTTTTTTCTTAAGTTACACGCTTCGCATGTACTTACAAATTCTTTAAGTTTTGTTAATGCCGACGGCACATAAAAACATTGTTTTAATTTATGAAAAGTTTTTCATAAAAAAATTTATGAAAAGTTGGAGGAGATAAGAAGACGGTCAAAATCATCAGTAGATCGTGGTAGCCTATCAGGATTCATTAGTGTTTTCTCAATTTTGCTGATCTGTCTTTCTTCTTCTTTAGCTGCTTGGAGTCGGTCTGTTTTCTTCTTAACACCTTAAAAGAATTTATTAGTTTTTCTGATTAACTTACTATTACAAGCAAATAGTTTTAACAGAATAGAAGAATCCCTCAAAGAAATTTAATCTACAAAGATCATTAAAAAATGATGCTAAGCTTTTGAATTAGTTTATATGTAAGAAAAGCTTATACATTTACTGCATTGGTCGAGGTAGTGCCAGATCTATCCACATATATATGCAGAGGGTAATCCAGGAATTTGGTGGAGGGGTGGCTAGACCACAAAAAACCCTATGAGTAGAGGTTGCAAAACACAAGATTGATAATTCCCTCACCATAAATCTATAGCCTAAGAGTTTGAGTCTTATTAATGTATTGAAGTTAAAAAAAGAGCTTGGAAATAATAATTCGGATTCCTACATGTCCACATATATCTGAATGAAAATATTCAAAGGCAGGTATTATTAAGCTTTGGGGTAATACAGGTATTATTGAAGTTTGGTTTCTATTTGACTCAGCAGTCACAATTCTGCATAATATTTCTTTCATCAAGATCATAGTAAAAATGATCTATTTCTTTTCTAAGAGTTTTGAATTTATCTGGTAACACATCGTCATTCGCAAAATAATTAATAAGTGCTAAACCCATTTCGTCCTTTTTTTATTTCTGTTTATATTTTTAAAGAAAAGGGACAATAGTTATCCTTATTTTCTTTTACTGTGTCTTTGATTTTGTTTTTCTTACAGTTATGTTTACTCTTAGTATTGATCGCGTTAATTTTGTTCTCCTCGGCTTTCGACGGTGTCCACGGTTTCTCGGTTTCAGAAAAAAAACGTGTTGCTTTTCATCTCCGATGGAGTATTTTCTGGGAATCTACTCAAGAAGACACAAGCTGCATTTTTTTACCTTTTAAATATTCAAATTTATAATCTAGATCTTGGATTTTCATAATCCATCTAGCTAGAATTCCCGTGGGGTTTTTTAAAGTGCGCAAGTACTGCAGGCTTTTATGGTCTGAACTTAGCATAAGTTTTCTACCAATAAAATAGTGTCTAAATTTGTCCAAGTGGTGGATTATAGATAATAATTCCAGATTTGTGGCGGAAAACTTACTTCCACCTTTTTGATAAAGTTCTGCTCAAATAGCATATGATTTTTCTGTTTTTTTATTTGATTAGACGGTCATTGTAAAGGATCAGGGTTTTCATATGGGAATTATTTGCGAAAGAACGGCATCAATGCCTTTCGAACTAGGATCGGTTGTGACCACGAATTGTCCGTTTTCAAAACCAGGCAGCAATATTATTGGCTCCGAAGTTAGTGCCTTTTTGAGACGGTCTTGGGAAAATTGAGCTTCTTAGGACCAGGTAACACTTTGGGAGTTCCCTTTAGTTAATTCTGTGAGGGGTTTCGCGATTTGGGCGTAATTGCGCCAAATTTTCTAAAGTAGCCAGTAAGACCTAGAATTCCTCTTAATTCTTTCATAGTTCTAGGGGGTTTGAGGTTTCCAACACATTTTATTTTGTCTGGGTCTGGGGATATCTCTCCTTGCGTCACCACTACTCCTAAAAATTTAATTTTAGGTTGAAATAAATTTACTTTTTCAGGCCGGCATTTTAAATTGCCCTCTCTGAATTTTTCGAACACTTTAGCTAGTGTTGTTAAGTGTTGTTCAGCGTTTTCTCCTACACATATGGCATCATCAACAAAATGAATGATATTCTTTAATCCTCTTAATAGATGTAATAAGGGTCTACATAGCGCGCTTGATTTTGTCTTAAGTCCAAAAGGTACTCTTAAGTATTCATAGGAACCGCATTCCGTTGTAAAAAATGCAGTCTTACAGACATCTTTTTCGGCTATTTTCACTTGGTGGTAGCCTTGGGTAAGATCTAAAGAAGTAATAATTTTGCTTTTGCTTGAGATAGAGTCTAGAATTTCGCCTATTCTTGGTAAAGGAAATTTATCACTAACTGCTTGTTTGTTAAGGGCTCTATAATCTACTACGAGTCTCAGATCATCATTATTTTTTGGGACCAAGATCACTGGTGCTGAATACGGACTTATACTGGGGTGTATGATCTCATTTTTTCTAATTCATGAATTTTATTTTTTAACCACTCTTTGTGCTTATTTGGTACACGATATGACTGCTTCGCGACAGGATTACCACTCGATAGAATTGAATGGTCATAAAACGGTATCAGTCTGATGTCATTTTCAGATGCGGAAAACACATCTTTGAAATTCCATAATAATTCGTATATTTTTTTTCTTGAGTTCCAAGTTTGTAACTTGATCCATATTAAATTTGTTTAAAAATTGCGATTTAGCTAGAGGGTATTTGTTAATTGAGGTTTTAATGCCGTTAACTAGGTTCCTTTTGGAATTTTCCGATCTATCTAAATAATTCTTCGATATAACTTGGATTTGAACTAGACATGTTCCCTTTTTATTGTAGCTGTATGATTTTGATAGTTATTAGTTACCCAAATAAAACCTTTTCCTTTGTCGTAAGATATAATGTGTTCTTCGCATAACAGATTTTCAGGAATTCCATTCGACGGGATCGCAAGCCAAATTTAAGATTTGCTATCCACTGGTTCAATCATCTGTGATATTTGAATTCTTTGCATCATTTTGGGAGGGACTTTCGTTTTACGTATTGCGAATCTATAAAATTTTTCTTTATTTTCATTGTCTATTAAATTTAGACTGGCGTTATCTGCCAATAACATTGGCTGCGCCTGAACCAAATTGGGATTAACTACTTTTTTCCATAATTTCACTATTTCCTTGATTTTATTTGACCAATATCGTCGCATATCTCCTATTTTTATTTTTGCAGATTCATTCCACTTATTATTTAAATTTATTTCACTCCGATTTCTCCCAGAATAAGGAAACAAATTTCTGGTTATGTCATGTCCTCTTTGTGGCAAGAAATGAGTTCCAATAGATTGTGACATTATAGCGCCAGAAGTTCTATTTCCTGTTAAACCCTCTTCACAACCTCTGTTACAATTTCTTAAAGAATATAAGAACCTTTCGTTCACTACGTCTAGTAATACCTTATTCGACCTTAAAACATTAGTCCCTATAATGGCTTCATACGGAAAATTGTTGCATATTATAAAGTTTGTCGGAAAAATTCTATTATCCCTTTTTACGTCTAGGCAAATTGAACCGCTTGCGTCCAATTTATGCCCTGTTACACTAGTTAAATTGGGATTATTAACATTCTTCCTTCGCCTAATATGCGGAGGCAACTTATTAAATACGCATGAGTTTATGATATTAACTGTTGCACCAGAGTCAATTAAGGCCTTAAAGTAAACATTTGCCACATAAAAATCATTAAATATAGTTAACTTATTATTACTATCACTAAAGGACGGTACTACTATTGGGTTGGACCTATAAAATATTCTGGGCCAATTTTGTTTCCAATTTATTCTTCTGAGGGGCCTGACACGTTTCCCTGCGGATTTATTTCATGCGTCGGTGTCTACAATAGAGATTCAGATATGCCCATGGAACCTCTAGCTAAATGATTTACATTTGTTTAACGATTTTTCCATGTATTATTATGGTAGTTTGGATTTGTTGCGACAGTTTCGGGTGCTGGTGTCGACTGAAAATGGCGTCGGCCTTAACAATTTGCATTTCCCGTTGGCAAAATTTCGGGATTTCTATGTACCATTCTTGCACTATATTGGCTTTGACGAGTATTTGGGTTTTCGAATAGATAATTATTTTGTCTATTAGTGGGAGGGTTATACGAATTCTATTGGTACGCATTGTGAGGTACTGGTGGGCACAATCTTCCCTGGCTATAGCCTTGTGCACCACTGGTGCTAAAATTTGTTCTCCCGAACAAATGGTTGCCATAATTTTGTGTATTACCGAAGGCATTCCCTGGTACCGTTACGTCTCTGGTCCCGGAACGGCACTCTCTCGCGATATGTCCAGATCAATTACAGTTATAGCATCTTACAATTGTGGAAGTATTTCCATAAATGATTGGTTTAATGGGCTGAAAACGCGCTGTTTTCTGCCTATTGGGTTCTTGCGTTCTATTTCTTTGTGGAACATATGAATTATCCCTTGAAAAGAAATTTGGAGAAGCCTGACCTTCAAGGGAGGCTAGTCTTGCGGTTGATTCGCCTAGGCTATTTATTTTTGTTTTACTGTGGTTTGCCAGAATCGTGTCAATTTCGATCATTCGTCCCACCTCCTGAACTGCAAGATCCAACGTTTGAATATTTTTGGATATTACAATTCTATATAATTTTGGGGGCAGCCCTTGCAAAAAGGCGTGTAGTATGATTATTTCATACAATTCTCCTGAATCTTTTCCGAATTTCACTTCCACTTAAATTCGTATATTGTTTAAATATTCTCTCACGTTCTGTGTATGGTCGAAGCATACCGTTCCGTGTTTTAGTTTATTTGTTGAACCAGTTTCGATAAATCTTTCTTTGAATGCCGTTAACAATTTGTCTATTGTATTTATTGACAAATTGTCATCATCTCCTACAGTATATTCAGTTTGCTTTAGGAAGGTTAAGGCCTACCCTCTTAATCTTAGGAGGAGCATACTTACTAACGTTTTTAGCTCTGTTTTTGCTAATTCTACAAATTGGGCCAATTGGATATTAAATTCGTCGACATCTGTTTGTCCATCATATTGCGGAATAGATTTTGTTATTTCTACATTTTTCACGACCAACTTTTGCGCAATTAATAGTTTGCTTAATTCTTCTGATATTTTTGCGTTTAAAATATTTAAACCAACTTCACAAAAATAACACTCACAATACTTTTTCACTTAACCTATTGCGGGGAGACTGCTATCTCCTATGAGGTATTCTAAGAGGGTTTCTTATTATAGCTTAGCAGTTATATGCCTATTAACTTTTTCTAATAAGTCTGTATCTATCCAATGATTTAAATTTAAATTAAGAAGTTTGTAGCATAACTAGTTCGCATGTTTTCCTCCAAGTTTTCCCACCTCGCCACTTGTACCGGGGGGATTTTGTGTGTTTGTCGGCCCTCTTCACTTATGAACGTGCCACTTGAGCCATTAAGGTTTAATCTGCATTATTAAGGATCGCGCCAACTGCGCCGTTATGGAATTGCTCCACTTGTACCTCTTAGGTTTTTCCTTAAGCCGCTAAGTTGATATAAACTTGTGCCGCTAAAGGCTGCACCATTTGTAGTGGGGGAAGAGGATGAGTATAAAGGAGGGGTAGAAAAATGACCGCGCCACTCCCTATTGGAGAACAAAAAATATGTAATTATAGTATGTTAGAAGTTCTCCAACCATCAATCCAGGAGTGTAACCACGCTTCCTTGGGTCATCTCCTTATGGATTACCTCTAGTGCTAATTAGAAATCAGATTCCTTGGGAACGTTTCCAATGGAGACATTTGAACTAGTTATCTACTTTGCGGTGAGATACAGGCATACAATAAGAACAAAAACAAATAGGAAAGTAATGGGTTTATTGAGACTTACATCTTCAGGTATACAGCAACGTACATATATAAGTAATGCTTCGGTTCAAACGTACATACAGTCAGAATGATAATTTTCAGAGTGTATCACAGAATGGTAGGAACATAATGTCTCTCTAATAATAATGTTCATAATAATAACAACCATAATGATGACGCAAAAAACACTTTTCATCACTATAATCACACAACTAAATTCATTATGCTAACTGACCGTCCAATAATTTACTTTCAATATTTTGAAGATTAGACATTCATATTCCTATGATAACTTGAAACTTCCTGTGAAATTTTGTATAAGACATTGTCTCGTAATTTTTTGTTTGCGAAATTCAAAACCGTCTTCTTTGATTAATATCGTAATTCGAACGGTGGCTTTTCCACACTTCAAATCTGTCGGTCTGTAATCGGAAGTATCCTTAGAAGGAAATAGTTTTATTTTTTATATTTTAAATATATCACATATTACTCACGGCATTATTTGATAAAACAAAAATTGTGAAGAAAGGAAGAGTTGTTGCGGGTAAAATTGTTCATAGTAACCATGTTTTACACTCACATCAACATTTTCTGCATTGAAAATATTTAGATATGAGGTGACTGAAGGATGAGATGCTTTATGTGGTAGGTATGCCATTTCTAGGAAAAGAAATCCTTTTTCGATCTAACAGTTTTTACTCTTGGTTTCTTTTTCTTCTTTGACAAGAGCGATGTTTTTCACTTCCGGTCTGAGTTGAGACTAATGAGTGATGATGTGTGTCTAGCCTGTTCTAAACCTCTACCGCTTTGTCGTAATTTCAGGCACCCGCCGAAGCATCACGCACCGGACCAGAGATTTTGTGTAACACTTTCTTTAAAATCCTCCCCAGAGCCCCAATTATGTTGCATAGAGGACGCAAAATCCGTTGCAACTGGTGTAATATAATTTTTAGCAAGGGGTAATTCAGAGTGAAACTACTTAGCAAACCAATTACCAAGACTGTAACTGGATACTGACGGACTACCCCTATAAAAGTCTATTCCATGACCCAAATGTTGTGGTCTAAGAGTAGCAACATAGCAATCAATATCAGCACAATTAATAGTGTTTTTTCTGTTAGTCATCTCACCTATTGGGTCGACAATGACATTTAATCACAGCCAAACCTTTTTGTTATGGTTAGAGAATCACCCAATTCACTTTTTAATGTTAACTGACAGATCTCCAAATACCAAGTCTTTATTTAAATATATTGATGTTGGTTTATATTGTAGTGTTGAAAGTGTTCATGAGTGGTTTTTCTTTCAAAAATACACAGGAGGGGACATTGGTATTATCAACTCTTGATGCCTCAACAAGGATGCGTAAAGACCCATATAGTCTGCAAAAATAACACGATCCATGCCACTGGTGCTTCCAGCGCTTGTACCATTGATTATATTTACAAAGTGTCAGTAAAAACGTTCTCTTTACATTCAAGTATAGCGAACTTAAACTCTTAAACACCTTCAGTCTTTTGAGAGCATTATTGGCTTTTGCTGCTAAATCATTAACTGATTTTGCAAATGCTGTTATGCACAGTGTCATCCGTAAAAGAAGTAATACATACATTCTGCAGATAAAAGCACACCATGTCCACGTAAACTAGATAAAGTAAAGGGCCCAGCACAGAGCCCCAAGGCCCACCACAGTTTTCATGAAAAGACAATGCGACTACATCATTTAAAAAAAAACTTTGAGGAACTTACCGCATAGATAGCTTTTAAACCATCTTAGACAAACTCAATTTATTCCATGACTTCTCATTCGATGAAGCAACATTTGGTAGTCAACCCTGTCAAACGCTTTACTAATGTCAATGAAAATATACATAGGAACGTTACCTGAGTTTAATGCACAGTTAATACTTTGAACCAGGTGCTTTAAGGCGTGCATCGTGGAATTACCCTTATGAAACCCAAACCGTGTCTGACTCAAAAGCTTATTCACCTGAAGGAAAGTATAGAGCCATTTATGTACCAGTTCCTTCAGTATCTTTGAAAAGATAGGTAGAATTGATATAGGTATCCAGTTTCTGCATCTACATTGCTGCCACCTTTGTGAAGGGGAATGACTTTCCCCCCTTAAACTGCACCGTAAAACTTCCCTTTTCAAGAGAAAGACCAATGATAAAAACTAGACAGGAAAGAATATATCCTAAAATCACTTTAAGAGTTCGAAAGGACAAAGCATCTATAAAGGCAAAATTAGACTTAAGTGACTAAAAAAGCTTACGCATTTCTTCACTCGTGCCAAATTGAAACTCCATATTTAGTGTTTTACTACGGACGTCATTAATAGCATTGCGGTTCATTTCTTTATATTTATTGCTAACACTAGATTGTACCTTGGAGTCAATATTGGAGAAAAAATATGCAAACATTTACAATTTCAGTTGAATCACCATGGTCACATTCTTCAAATTGATATCTGCCGTTTTCTCTTTTCTCTTACCACCCATGATCTCATTTAAATATTCCATGCTTCTAATCGTGTTAACCTTACTTTCCTCCAACTTATTTTTTGTAATAATCAGACATTGCTTTTCTGCTCAGCTTATTCACTAGATTTCCTTGCTTTCTAAATAAAATAAAAGACTCATTACTTTTGGAATCGAAATATGTTTAATAGAGTCGGTTTCTTAATTCTCTTTGATCAATTATCTCCTGTGTTATCTATGGTTTACAGGGAACAAGCTTCTTTGATTTAATAGCTTTTGTAGGACACGTCCTTCCATAAATAGGGTTAATGACTTCCATCAGACAATCCAGGGCCTTAGTAGGGTTTTCTTTTTCTTCAAACAATTGACTCCAGCCTATTACACTCACTTCCTCTGAAAACTTTATGAGATTTTTTTTCGTCAGCCGAAACTTTAGTATTTTTCTGTACTCGTTTAACACCAAAACAAATTTTAGCTTAGAGTGGAAGATGATCAGACCCAAGAAACATGATCACATCAGGAAAACTTCAATTCAAATCAAGTGAGCGAACAAATATATTTCCAATAATCGTGGCAGATCGTGATTCTCGTTGGAATATTCACGAGTGGATATAAATCATTTGCTATCATAAAATTTAAGAAATTACCAGTTTGACTAAATAGATCCAATAAATTAAAATTAAAAGCATCCATCACTATATGAATAACACCATTCGGGACTTTATCAATGAACTAATTAAATCCATCATAAAACTCAACCAAGTAAGCGTAGGAGGCTTATACAACTTGATACTTAAAACTTGTTTTGGTAATTAAGTTCAATATGTACAGAAAAAATTTCCGCCTTACCTTCTCTCCATATACAAAGATTGTCTTTTATACCACTCCTGATCTCTTCCTTCACAAAAAGTGTAATACCACCTTGGCCTAGTGAATTACGATTTTTGACATGTTGGTTGTACCCTGGAAATGAATAAAGTGAAAGAGACTGACCATAGGCAGCGCAATCGCGCTGCCTAAGTAAAGAACGGTGTGGGCACCATGTATTATCATTTTTTTTTGGTTTCTTGGTCATAGACCAGGACACTTCCCTCAGGGCAAGGGTTATATGTTATGCCCTGGGGGCATAAAATGTTTTCATAGAAAGTCTCTATGAAAAGGGCTCATTCAATTGGAAATTGGAGTGGCTAGTGCCCATTTTGATTGTCGAAAGTGATTGGAAGACAACTAACACCTATTCCACGCCCACCATTTCAAATACCACCAATCGAAATTTAGAGGCAGCGCAGTTGATTTCCAGATAGAAAATATGTTTTTGAGGAGGACACTCCCCCACAACCCTCAGGTCAAGGAATGTAAGTTATGTCCTGGGGCCTATAAGATTTTTATAAAAAAGTTTTGTGTTAGATACATCAAAAAGATCCCATTCAACTGGAAATTCGAAGAGCTAGTTAGGTTTTTGAGGATAACAACCACCCCCCTCCCCCACAGCCCTCAGGGTAAATGTTATAAGGGGCATATAAGGCATATAAGGTTTTCATAGAAAGCATTGAAGTAGAAACTTCAAAATGGGTGCATTGGATTGAAAATCGAAATGACTAGTGCCCTTTTTAATACTCGAAAGTGATTGGCAGGCAACTAACACCCCTTCCACTCCCACCATTTCCCCATACACAACTAATAGAAATTTTGAGAGAGTCTTTTTTTTCAATGTAATTGAAAGTTTTGGAAACTAAAAAGGGCTCAATCGATTGGAAATTCAAAGGGCTAGTGTTGTTTTTAATAGTCGAAAGTGATTGGAGGGCAATTAACCCCCCTCTCACGCTCACCTTTCCCTCAAACATATCCAATGAAAATTTTGAGATAGTCATTTTGTTCAACGTAGTTGAAAGTTTTGGAAATTAGGTCTTTAAGGAAGACACCCCCACGGCCTTCAGGGCTGGGGTTGTAAGTTATGCCCTGAGGGCATATAAGGTTCTTATAGAGAACGTTTTCGTAGAAACTTCAAAAAAGGGCTAATTTGATGGGAAGTTGAAATCGGCAGTGCCCTTTTTAAAAATCAAAATTAATTGGAGGGCAAAAACCCCCCTCTCACGCTCACTATTTCTCCAAACACACACGATCAAAATTTTTAGATAGCCATTTTTTTCAACGTAGTTGAAAGTTCTGGAAATTAGGTCTTTGAAGATGACCCCCCCCTCCCACAGCCCCCAGGGCAAAGGTTTTAAGTTATGCCCTGGGGTCATGTATGGTTTTTGGAAATTTAAAGGGCTACTGCCCTTTTTAATATTCGACAGTGAATGGAGAGCAACTAACACCCCTCTCACACCTATCATTTCACCAAACATATTCAATCAATGTTTTGAGATAGCTATTTTGAGCAGCCTAGTTTAAAGTTTTTGAAATTATGTATTTGAGGATAGAAAATCCCGAGAGCCTCCAGGGCAAAGGTTGTCAGTTATGCCCTTGGGGCATGTAAGGTTCTTATAGATAGTGTTGTCGTAGACACTTCAAAAGGGGCTCATTTAATTGGAAATTGAGAGGGATAGTAATCTTTTCAATATTCGAAAGTGATTGGAGGGTAACTAACCTCCCTCTCACGCTCACCATTTTTCCAAACACATCCAATTAAAATTTTCAGATAGCCATTTTGTTCAACGTAGTTGAAAGTTCTGGAAATTAGGTCTTTGAGGATGACATTCCCTCATAGCCCTCACAGTTAAGGTTGTAAGTTATGCCCTGGGGGCATATAAGGTTTCTATGGAAGACTTTTACATAGAAACTTGAAAAAGGGCTCATTTGATTGGAAATTCAAAGGGCTAGTACCCTTTTAAATAGTCGAAAGTGGTTGGAGTCAACTAACCCCCCTCTGACTCCTACTATTTCCCCAAACACATTCAATCGAAATATTTAGATAGTCATTTTTTCTACGTAGTTGAAAGATTTGGAAATTGGGTCTTTGAAGATTACATCCCCCCTCAGCCCTCAAGGTAAGGATTGTAAGTTATGCCCTGGGGGCATATTAGGTTCTTATAGAAAGTGTTGTTGTAGAAACTTCGAAAACGGATCATTCGATTGGAAATTGAAAGGGCTAGTACCCTTTTTAATAGTCGAAAATTATTGAAGGGCAACTAACCCACCTCTCACATCCACCATTTCCCCAAACACATTCAATAAAAATTTTAAGATTGCCATTTTGTTTAACGTAGTTTCAAGTTATGGAAACTAGGCCTTTGAGGAAGACAACCCCCCCCCCCCCACAACCCTCAAGGCAAGGGTTGTAAGCTATTCCCTGGGGGGATTTAAGGTTTTTATTATTGGGAATTGAGAGGGCTAGTGCCCTTAAATAGTCAAAAGTGATTGGAAAGCGAATATCCCCTCCCCATACCGATTATTTCTCCGAACACTTTCGATCAACATTTTAATATAGCAATTTTGTTGAACGTAGTTGAAGGGTCCAGAAATTATGTTTTTGAGTATGACGACCCCCACAACCCTCCAGGCTAAGGTTGTAAGTTATGTATTGGGGGCATGTAATGTCATATAGAAAGTATTGTCCGAAAAACTTAAAAAAGGGCTCTTTCGATTGAGAATTAAGAGGGCTATTGCCCTTATTAATAGTCGAAAGTAATCAGAAGGAGCGTCCCCCCTCCCACGCCAATCATTTCCCCAAACATTTCCGATCAACATTTTGATTTGGCCATTTTGTTCAAGGTAGTTGAAAGGTTTAGAAACTATGTCTTAGAGGATTACAACCCTTCCCCCATAGCCCTCAGGACAATGGTCGTAAGTTATGCCTTTGGAGCATTTAACGTTTTTATAAAAAAATTTTTAAAAAGGGCTCATTTGATTGGAAATTGAAAGGACTAATGCCTTTTTTATTAGTCGAAAGTGATCAAAGGACAAATGTCTCCCTCCAAGCCGATCATTTCCTCAAACACTTTCAATCAAAATTTCAATATAGCCATTTTGTTTAGCCTATCAGAAATGTCTAGAAATTATGTCTTTGAGGATAAAAAGTCCTCCCAGATAATGGTTGTAAGTTTTGCTCTGGGGACATATAGGGTTTTTATAGAAAGTGTTGTCATATAAACTTCAAAGGGGGCTCATTGGATTGATAAGCAGACGCTCTAGTGCCCTTTTTAAGAGTCAAAGTAATCAGAGGGCTGCTACCCTCTCACCCCTACACACACGTCATATTGTCCCGAAATGTGTCTTATAGAAATTTTTAGATAGCCACTCTATTCAAAATAGTCTGAATATCATACAACAAGGCTTTTGGAGTTGAAACAAACCCTACATACTAGTGGCAAGGATTGTAGGTTATGCACAGGGGGCATTAAAGTTCTTTATGGAAGGGATGGCCGTTTAACTTCAGAAGAGGCTCAGTCTTTCTCCCTGAAAAAGACTATCATAGACAGCGCAATACACTGCCTAAGTAAAGACCGATGTTGGACAATATATTATTTATTTTTTTGTTTCTTCATACCCGGGCACTTCGTATCGAAGGAGTTGTCGTAGGAACTTCAAAAAGGGCTTATTTGATTGGAAATTAAAATGGGTAGTGCCCTTTTTAATAGTCGAAAGTAATTGGAAGGCAACTAACACCCCTTCTACGCCCATAATTTCCCAAAACACATCCAATCAAAATTCTGAGATAGCCATTTTGTTCCACGCAGTTTAAAGTTCAGGAAATTATACATTTGAGCAGGACACTCTCCCCACAGTCTTCAGGGCAAGGGTTATAAGTTATCTCCTGGTGGCATATAAGGTTTATACAGAAAGTTGTTGTTGAAATTTCCAAAAGGGCTCATTTGTCTGGAAATTGAAAGTGCTCTTTTTAATAGTTGAAAGTCAGTGAAGAGTAATTGACCCCCCACCCATGTCCAACATTTTCCCAAACACATCCAATCAAAGTTTGGAGATAGCCGTTTTGTTCGACGTTGTTGAAATTTCTGGAAATTATGTATTTAAGGATAACAAACCCCCCAGGGCAAAGGTTGTAAGTATAATATAAGGTTTTTATAGTTAGCGTTGTCGCAAAAACTTCAAAGGGGTTAATGCAATTAGGAATTGAGAGGGTTAGTGCCCTTTTTAATAGTCGAATGTGATTAGAGGGTAACTAACCATCCACTCACGCGCACCATTCCCCTAAACACATCCGAAAATTTTCAGATAGCCATTGTGTTCAACGTAGTAGAAAGTTCTGGAAATTAGGTCTTTGAGGGTGACAACCCCCCCCCCTCCAGCCTTCATGGGAAGGGTTGGAAGTTATGCCCAGGGGGCATATAAGGTTTTATTGAAAGCGGTGTCTTAGAAACTTCAAAAGGGCTCGTTTGATTAGAAATTGAAAGGCCTAGTGCCTTTTTTAACAGTCGAAAGTTTTCCCAAAGACATTTAATCAAAATTTTGAGATAGTCATTTTGTTTAGCGTAGTTGAATTTTCTGGAAATTAAGTCTTAGAGGATGACAACCACCCTCACAGCCCTTAAGGTAAGGGTTATAGTTTATGCCCTGGGGGAATATAAGGTGTTTATAGAAAGTGTTGTCGTAGTAAGACAGAAAGGGCTCATTCGATTGGAAATCGAAAGGCCTAGTCTCCTTTTTAATAGTCGAAAGTGATTGAAAGGCTTGAAATTCTTATAGTAAAGATCGATGTGGGTATAATGTATGATTATGTTGTTTTTGTTGCTGTTGTTTAGATCAGGGCACTTCGTATCGAAGGAGTTGTCGTAGGAACTTCGAAAAGGGCTCATTTGATTGAAAATAGAAAGAGCTGAGACCCTTTTTAATAGTCAAAATTGATTGGAGGGCAACTAATTCCTCTCCCACGCACACCCTCCCATTTGTCTTTATGTTTAAAAACTTAATGTTGTCTTAAGATTAAATCAAAATGCAATGTGTTAATGCTAATTCCCAATAAGGCATCTTAGCAGTATCCCAAGAACGACTGGGGGCTTTATGTTCAAACTTCGGGGCTGCTTCTGCTCTTAAATTTAACCAAGTCAAAATAGCGTAAGTGTATCCAACTTACCAAAGAAAGTAAGCAGAGTTTTTTGCGAATGGTATCAAGTTTTCCATTTCAGGTCAACTAGAGGAGGCATGAAACGAAACTAAACACTACTATTTGTGTCCAGATTTTTAAAAGGGTGAATGTAGTTAAAAATTGCTGAAAATTCTTCCCCAGCATACAAATAGAAGACCAAACTATAAAGTATTAAAAAAAAGAAAAGATTTAAAGGGTTATTTTCTTCTTCCCTGAAAAGACCATGTCAATATAAAGTGAACAAAAATTAATTTAAAAAACTTTTTCAACAAAACAAGTTTTTCACAGAAAAGTAAAGAACACAATTAAACAAAAAATGAGCAATAATAAAATCAAATAATCTACGAAGTGTGAAACTACCACAAATCAGTAATGATAAATAAATGAAAACCAAAACGAACAAAAATTACAATAAATAACCGAGTCAAACTCAAAACGAGCAGAAATTAACATAAGTTGGGCTCAAAACCCATATGCCTTCCCAAGGCCAGAACATAATTTGCACTTTACTGAAAAAAATACAAACGAATGTGCATTGTCAGTTTAATATACATATACTGATATTTAGTAATCAAAATGTTAGTATTATTTTATTTATTAAAGTTATAAAAGTATGAACATTTACAGTTTTTTCAGTAAAGTGCAAATTATGTTCTGGCCTTGGGTAGGCAAAGGGACTTTGTGCCCAACTTATGTTAATTGCTGCTCGTTTTGAGTTGGACTCGGTTATTTATTGTAATTTCTGTTCGTTTTGGGTTTCATTTATTTATCATTGCTGATTTGTGGCAGTTTCGTGCTTTGTAGATTATCTGATTTTATTTTTGCTCGTTTTTCGTTTAATGGAGTTCTTTACTTTTCTTTGAAAGACTTATTCTGTGGAAAAATTCTTTTTAATTAAGGTCAATATAAAAGGAACAGAAATTAATAAAAAAAATTTTTTTGCACAAAATAAGTTTTTCAAAAAATAGTAAAGAACTCCATTAAGCCAAAAATGAACAAAAATAGAATAAAAATAACCAAACATACAACTACCACAAGTCAGTATTAATAAATAAATGAAACCCAAAGCAAACAGAAATTAAAATAAGTCAAACTCAAAACGAAAAAATTGATCTGAGTAGGGCTCTAAGCCCTATGCTTTCGAAAAGCCAGAATATTATGTGTACTTTACTGAAAAAAAAATATTTTAAATGTTTTCACTTTTCTAACTTTAAGAAATCAAAAATCAATTAAGATTTTAGGGAATAAATATCAGCATTATGTATATTAAACGGACAGTGTTTTTTTTCAGTAAATTCATTTGAATTTCATTTGAATTTCAAATTTCCTTTTTAGAATTTTGGTTGTTGATGGCCTGAGTTGCTCCTTGCAGTTCGTTTTCACAGCAATTGGATCACCTAGTTCAGCAGTTAATTGCCAATAATTGTTATCAAAATCCCTTTTTAGGGTTTCTGGTTAATACTGGGTCGAGTCGCTCCTTACTTAGGGTTCGTTACCACGAACTGTTTGACAGTAAATAGGCGGAGTCATAACTTAAAGCCAAAATTCTTAGGAGTTGCACAGTAATCTTGGCTGTCATTTTTTCAATTTCATGTTAGGTGATAATCACTTTCTGGAAATCTACTCTAAGGAATTCTATGATCCTCTGATTTGTATCGCTGGAATTTCTAAGAGACTGTGTTGATAGTACGAACAAATAGGCTGGATTCCATTAAAACTGTGACATTTTAATATTTCCAGATATCCTGTGATGGATCATTTAGCTGAATATTGATCAATCTTCAATGTATCTTGTTTACAAGGAATTGATCCTTCAGACTTGGAAACTGAAACCATTTTGGCACATATTCTTGTAACTAATATTAGACGTAACTTGACAAAACAAATTATTCATTTTATTAGCAATGCCGGATCTAATTTTTTTTATCAAAAGAGGGGGGGGGGAAGCTTAGATTTTGCCACCTTTTGCGACACTATCAATGCTGTAATACTATTCGTTTAGAGTGAAAGGTAAGCGTATTTCATGGGAAAATAAGGGTGTTTACTTATTACAAATATGTTATATATTAGAAGTTTCGGTATTGTTAGCTTTCAATTTGTTTAAAAAAAATTGACTCTATCAAATATGTCCTAAGGCCTAAGCCTAGTAAAATGGTACTGGGTAGTGTGACATTTATCAAATATATATTTACACAGTACAATTATTAAACAGTTCATGGTAACGAACTGTAATTAAGGAGCAACCCGGCTCAACAGTAACCGAAACTCTAAAAAGGGATTTGACAACAATTATTGGTTACTAACTGCTGAACTAGGTGATCTAACAGTTGTGAAAACGAACTGCAAGGAGCAACTCAGGCCAGAAACAACCGGAATTCTATAAATGAAATTTTGATAACAATATTTACATTAAACGCATTGGCATTTTATGCTGATTCCAAAAATCGTTATGTAAGATGTTACCCTTCAAAACCTACGAGCCTAAGCAAATTTTGTAATTTTAAAAGGGGGAAAATACCCCCAAAAAGTCAATGGTCTAAATGGAAATCACACCTTAAGATTCAACATATCAGAAAACCCTAATATAGCGGTTTCATACCCCTATCTTAAAAATATAGTTTTGCCAAAAGAAAATAATGGATTCTTGTTTTCTTGTTTTTTATTGTTTTTTCTTCCCAGGGGGTCTTTTTGAGCCAATGGTTCTAAGAGATCAAGAGAGGGTCATTTAACATGGAAATTAGAAGTCTAGTACCCTTTTAAATGGCTAAAAAGAATGAATGACAACTAGCCCCCTCCCACGCCCCTTTTCCCTGAAAGGCATTAGATTAAAATTTTGAGAAAGTCGTTTTGTACAGCATAGTTGAACAGTCTAACACATATACTTCTGGAAAAGACAAGAACCCCACCTCCCCCCTCGGAGCCCCTAGCATGAGGGCAAATGAAACTTGCCCATTGTTTACATACAGTATTTACTATTTCTAAACATACAGACATTCCTTTTCGAGGAGGAAGGGGGATTTTCTGTAGGGGAAAAATTTTCAGCGGGGAGTAGTTTCCGTGCGGATGGAAATTTTCGAGGGAATTTTCGGGAGAGAGTTTTACAGGGGGGAATTTACCAGAATGTATATATGGAATACACTTTATTTGACTTAATTTCCCTTGGGCGACTCAACTTTACGTGTCGAGGTGTTTTGGGGAAAATTTTCTACGCGATTCGAATTTTCTGGTGTTATTTTTCATTGGGGTGGGGGAATTTTCACAGGTAAAGTTTTCTTTGGGGGAATTTAACGGCGAGGAAAACCTTCCATTGGGGGCGGGGGGACTTCAAAAATGATCAGAAATTAATAAAAAAAAATTTCCAATGGAAGTAAGGAGAATCTTCTAGGATGAATTATCCGCAGAAAATTTTCCTGGGGGAATTGTCAGCAAGAATTGATATGTACGGAGGATTTTTTTTGTGGGAGGGGGTAGATTTTAAATAGGTATAATTTACCAAGGAGGAACGTTTCTTGGGGGAGTTTACAAAAAGGGGCAGGCAGATTCCTTGAGATTATTTGAAAAACGATCAGAAATTAAATGTTAAAAGAAGTTTTTTCAGTTGAAAGTAAGGAGCAGCATAGAAATTTAAATCTAACAGAAATTATTCGATATATGAGGGGGTTTCACGGTATTCAATCCTCGTTCTTTAAGATAAAGTTTGACTTTTTTTTTCTTAACCTTTAAGAATGACTACTGGGAATACAAAGGCTGTTAAATCGGAATAGAAAGTTTTCTGAAGATACCAAAAACTTTAACGTAAAGAGCGAGGGAAACATTCCCCGAAAGATTTAGCTTGACACCTTTGGTCTNTGCTTTTCAGATATATATATATATGTGATAGTATTAAATGTGATTATTAAATGTGATAGTAAATCTGAAAAGCAAGACCCCAATCGCATATGGAAATTCCTAAAAGAGAAGAAACGTAAAGAATCAGTCTATGTTCTGCCCAGTGAGAGTGAGTGGGTTAAATATTTTACGCACGAGTTTTCATCGTCTAATGATGATCTGGAAAATAAATTTTCTATTAAGCTCGATGTGAGTCTTGCGGAATGTGAACGAGAAGTTGGTTTTGTTGTGTCTAATTCGTCAATCAGTCAGGCACTCTCGAAACTGCAGAAGAAGTTGTCGGGGGGGTTGGATAACCTGTGAGGATTTCATCTGCAAGCGGGAAGTCAGAATCTTGTCGAGCACCTTTGTCTCCTGTACCAAATGATTTTTAATGCTGAAATTGTTCCAGACCTATTCTGCACGGGTGTAATTACTCCTGTACTAAAAAACGGAAAAGACGGGGGGCAGTGTTCTTCCTACCGCCCGATAACTGACGCACCTGTACTGTGAAAGTTATTTGAATTGCTGGTTGTAAATAGGCTTAGTACTACATGTAACACGCCGGATAACCAATTTGGTTTCAAAAAGAACATGAGTAGAGAACACGCGCATTATATGATTGCTAATTTGTTGATTGTCGCCGATAATTCAATTGATACACTGTATTTTGCTGGTCACGATGTCAACCGCGTGTTCGACTCCGGGGTGCATACTTAGATATTGTTGTAGCCACTCTTTGTTATACGTCGCAATAACTTAAATTTGTAAAAAAAAAACAATTGCCCTAGTAATGTTTTAATCTTGCTTTTCTGTAGTTGAGTTTTCTTTGGATATTTTGTTTTTAATTGTTAATATATTTTTTTAATAAGATATTTTTTTAATTG
>JAQQPU010000607.1:74389-105372 GCA_029168905.1 Artemia sp. Kazakhstan ARC1039 | reverse complement strand
TTAAAAAAATTTAAGCTATTACGTCGAAAAAACGATGCGGAAAAGAACAAAAAGTTTCGCGAAAGGGATGGAATATTTGTTTTGCAATAAGGTACTAGAGACAGTACTAAGATGATAAAAATAATAAGGCCTCATGTGCTGATAGTATTGTAAATAATTTTTTTATAAATATGGTGGCTGTGCAGCTACAGATAGATTACCAAAAGATTATGAATAAGACTTTTGAAAAAGGGGGATTACCTAATGATTATGGGAAAAATTTTATTAAACTCTTTTACAAGAAAGATGACTCAGGAATCAAATGACTCAGTACGATGGTTCTCGTTAGACTAAGAGATACTGCAGATAAACTTTTAAGAGAAGAAGGGGAGGACATGTTGACCAAATTTGTACTCTTAGATTAGGAATTGAAAAGTGTCTGAATGATCAGACACCTTTAGTCCTCAGCTTCATCGGTTATGAACAGGCACATGATTCAGCAGACAGTAAAGCTTTAGTGAAGGTGCTGTGTAAGTAAGTAAGTAAGTAAGCAAATCTAATTGCAGTAAGTCCCTAGGGTCATGGCAATACTAAATAAAAAAGAAAATTCACTTTCAAAGAATTTACATTACATAAAGATAACATAAACATTATATAATATAGACAAGAAAACAAAAATCACAAAAATCTGCATCTGTGCTCCATTGCTTATATCGTCCTAGATATCGTCCTAAATTTTTAACACTTGCAAAATATTCATCCCTCATCAGAGCCATCTCTCATCGAACCTACACTTTCAATACATTTCATTTCTCAACTCACTCAATACTACACTACTACATACTCATGCTTCACATGACCCACACTCTCATCCATATTTCCATAGATCGGGCAAAATCAAGGACTATCTTGCTCTCTTTTCCTCCCTAAATACTTCTATCTTAACCCAATTGGTAAACTACTCCCCCTTAATTCAATTATATACTTAAATTCCTTTTTTTTAATTCTCCTTAATCCTGGAACACTGTCGCTACGTAAATTTTACAGATTGCAAAAAAGTCTACAGATTGCACAGATTGTTGATTGATTTAGTGCTTTTCTTCAGTAATCTACTGATTCAAATGCTGATTTAGGGTTTTTAGTTTAGGCAATATAAAAAAAATCCCTATAAACAGTTATATATCACTAGGAGTGGCCATCCTGGGTACCAGCTGTTGCAAAAGACTGTTTCTAGACTACATTTTAAAATCGTGAAGAACACTGGGCAAGAGCAACGTCTGGCGCATTAGGTATATGCAAAACAAAACTTACCAGAGGACCTATTATAAATTGACACGCCAGTCCTATGCTCAAAGCTATAGGTGTTTTCAAAGATTCCGAAATTGGTTTTAAGCTTAAATTGCAGCCTGCCAGGAAAATATGCAAAAGAATAATCACTGCTGATATTATCACAAAAATACGATCAGCTGTACCAACACTATCGAGAACTTCCACTCTTGCAGTTACATTTGAATCAAAACTATCTACTACTATCTCATCCATAATTTCTTGAATATATGCTTCAATATGGCTGACTCCCAGGTCGAGGCCTTGCACTATCAAGTTTTTGTGGTTTTGAGTATTAACGTCATTAGCGGTAAAAAACAAAGTCTCATTTAAAAGTTTTACAACTTCATTATGGTCATTTTTGAAGATTACAGTATAGCTAATTGCTTCTGGGATAGTAATTTGGTACGAAGTCAACGATAAAATTGATACATCATAACTTGTTATTTCCTCTCTATAAATTAGCCTTCTTGTTGGATTCATTTTGACAAACAATAAACAGTAACAATTGCTGGATAACAGCAGAAATAACAACAAACTCTTCGGAACTTTATCCATTTCTAAAACCAATTTAAAAGAATTATTTAACTGTAATTACTAGTATGAATCATTCGGAACTGACTAGCAATGGAATATGAATTTGCTTTACATATCTTATCTCTAAGGATTTGACGTCATCTATTTTATATCAGCTTGAACTCTTAAGAAATAAGCTTTTGCACAATTTACTAATGCGACTATAAATTAATATGATTGTATTGCTCAACGTTAATTATTTGATAAATCAATCGTTTGTAAAGGCTCAGCTGAAAGTCCTATTTCCTCTTTTTGCACCTGGATTATAGAAGATTATAATCTTCTAAAATTGAGTCTTTATTACCTAATTCAAATTCAAGTTTACTGGAACACTTTCTTGCATTAGAATATACTCAAATATTTGCTTTTTCAACATTTCTGTTAGTGTGGAACTGGAACCAGGAATTGCACTGGATCAATCAGATTGTGATGTGATTGTGATCTGATTGTGGAATTGCACTGGATCAATCAGATTGTGATATGATTGTGATGTGATTGTGATGTGATTGTAATTGTGTAAAATGCAAACAAAAATGAAACATGATTAACTTAAGGATTTAGGCTACCACTTTTAACTTCAGTATTACAAGGTGAAGCGTTTATTATGAAGAGTTTACTTTACCTGGACATTGACTATGTGTTGACCTAAATCCTCGGAGAAACAGTCATCCACAATTTCTCATTGTCATATTTGTGACAACAGCAACAAAAATGGTATTCTACTCGTATTGGTGATAATTTTTTTTAACTGCGGGGAAGGGTTGAAACTTTTCTTACGGGAGTTGAAGATGACTTTTTAGGGGATTGCTCCTGCAGGGAGACGGTTTCAAAAGGCAATTTTTTGTTGGATGAAGCTTCTAGATAAATAGTCCTTCCTGCAAGTACGTAGACATCAATTTTTGCCATTCTAGGGTAGAAAGTAGGCTTCGAGTTTTATTTGGGTAGAATGTCCGGCTGTCTTATTCCTGAATTTCATAGGGCCTTGTGAATTTCCCTTGTAATAAAAAAGACAAGAAAATATAGGGGAAAATGCAGGATTGCCATGCCCCCGGTGAAATAGGGGAAATTCTGCTCGATTAAACCTCGCTCAGCATCGCTATGAAAAGTTTTTTCAACGGAAGGGAGCAACATCAAAACTTAAAACCAACAAAAATATATATTTTGGGATTGCCCCTCCTCAATACCTTGCTCTTTGTTCAAAAGTTTTTTTTAGAACTTTAAAAAAAAATATTATTCTAATTAAACGGCCCTTGTGTTACAGGAGTCGTTTTTAAAGAATTGGGACAAAAAGTCAAACTTTAGTTCATATAAGGAATAATTTCTGTTCGTTTTAAGTTTTACTGTCGCTCTTTACTTTCAGTTTAAAAACTTGTTTTTTTAAATTTAATTTCTAAACGTTTTTCAGTTAATGAAGGTTTGGATTTTGGCTCACTGTACATGAATAATTAAAACGAAATTTACACATTATTTTAACTTTTTTTGGCTAAAGGGCTGTCTGAAAATTTGGTCGGATGATTTTGAGAAAAAAAGGGTCTGGGAGAGGGCCTAGTTACCCTCCAGTTTTGTTGGTTACTTAAAAAGGGCACTAGAGCTTTTAATTTTATTTACGAAGGTTTTTATTAGTAATAAGTATACGTAACTTACGAATTAACTTAGGTAAAGAACTTCTATATTCGTATATTCTTTACTAAGTATATGAGGAAGTTCGCCCCCTCTTCAATACCTCGCTCTTTACGCTAAAGTTCGAATTTAGTTCCGATTCTTTAAAAATAACCCCTGAATCACAAAGGTTTTAATTAGAATAAATAGCTCTTATGAAAGAACTAAAAAAACTTTAGCGTAATGTTGCTAACTATTGACGAGGGGGCGAACCTCCTCATATACGTAATAATTTCTGTTCGTTTTAAGTTTTAATGTTGCTCATTACTTTCAGTTGAAAAAACTTGTTTTTTTATTTAATTTCTGATCGTTTTTAAATATTGCTGGGAAATTCGGCAGCCCTTTCATGGAAAAATCCCTTCCCCATGATAAATTCCTCCATGGAAATATCCTCCCACGTAAACTTCTACCCCCCTGCCCCCCCCCCCAAAAAAAATACCCTCTGAGAATGTCTGTATATTTCCCAATAACCAATACTATGTGTCAACAACGGCCAGATCCCCGTCACCTGGCCATTGCAACCCTTCCCTCGGGGAATGAGGGAATTAAGTCATCCTCAAAGATATAGTTATTAGATATTTTGACTATGCTTGACAAAATAGCTATCTCAAAATTTTGATCGGGTGACTTTGGGAAAAAAATGAGCGTGAGAGGGAGCTTACATGCCCTCCAGTTTCTTAGGTCACTTAAAAAGGGCACTAGGACTTTTAATTTCCGTTTAAATGAGCCCTCTTGCGATATTCTAGGACCACTAGGTCGATACAATCACCCCTGAACAAAAAAAAAAAAAAAACACGCATCCGTGATCTTTATCTGGCAAAAAATACAAAATTCCAGATTTTTGTAGATAGGAGCTAGAAACCTATACAGTAGGATTTTCTGATACGCTGAATCTGACAGTGTGATTTTCATCAAGATTATATGACTTTTAGGGGATGTTTCTCCCTTTTTTCAAAAACAGGGCAAATATTCTCAGGCTCGTAACTTTGATGGGTAAGACTAAACTTGATGAAACTTATATATTTGAAATCAGTATAAAAATCTGATTCTTTTGATGTATCTATTGGTATCAAAATTCCGTTTTTTAGAGTTTCGGTTACTATTGAGCCAAGTCGCTCATTACTTACAGTTCGTTATCACGAACTGTTTGATTAAAGTCTTGTTCAAGGAACAGAGAATGAGAACATTCTAAACTTGAAATATATCACCAATCAAGCCAAATATTGTCAAAGCAATATTTGATTTATTAGCATGCTTTTCAGTAATGGCTTTATATATTTAACTCCTTTTATGACGACATTATGCTGTTTTAAAACTTTTTTAATGTTTTAATTTATTAAAGTGCCAGGGCACCGAGCTTCGCTCATTTTTTTTAGGAGCATTAATTTTATTTTATGTCTTATGAACATTAATTTTATTTTATTTTTAGGATTATTAATTTTATTTTATTTTTTAGGGGCATTAAATTTTATTTTTTTAAGAACATTAGTTTTATTTTATTTTTTAGGAACATTAATTTTATTTTATGTCTTAGGAACATTAATTTTATTTTATTTTTAGGAGTATTAATTTTATTTTATTTTTTAGGAACATTAAATTTTATTTTTTTTAAGAACATTAGTTTTATTTTATTTTTTAGGAACATCAATTTTATTTTCCTTGGCACACCCTTCTGTTTATTTATACCGACAAATTATTTTCTAGTATTGACAGTAAAATTAAATCATGATGCGCTTTTTAGGCAATCATCTTCAGCATATTTTTTTAAACAGCGATTTTAGGGTTTTTATCTTGTATTTCCAGAATATTGCGACATTAGTGTACATTTTTTGTTTACGTGTTATTTTCGTGGGTGATTTAGCCTGATCTTTATTCCAACCCCTAGCCTCTACAAACCCTCATGTGGTGGCCTATTTTTATTGGAAAGTTTTCTAATTGCTTCCCACATTTAATTCTTATAGAATGATGTGTCTAATTTATGTGTACCAATTTTCAATTTCAATTTCAATTTATTCAATACTAAAATAATTACATAAGCAGACTTAAGCGCTAGAAATCCCAAGAAGCATAGCTTGTGGAGGACCTCATCTGAAACACAAAATCCTTACAAAACAGGACAAATCAGGGACGAAAAAAAAAATAAAATACAACAATACCTCGAAAATATAACCACGATACCAGAGAAAAAAAAACAACTGCTACACAATAGCCTTATACTTAAAATTTCTTCAAACTGAAAATTTCTTGTAATTTAAATAGATTCCAAACCGTAAATAATAATATTAAACAACGGGGTTCTTATGTGATCCAACATAATAAGAGAAAAAAAAGGGAAGAAAAAAAACTAGATAAAGTAAAGCGGAAAAAATACATAAAGCAAAATGAATAAACAAATAAAGAAAAAAAAAACGAAATTACTTCAAGCCTTAGAGAATATTTTTCTGCAAAGGGAAGAAGAGTTTTTGATAAGAGAAAGTTCACTGGGAATAGAGTTCCAAAGAGCAATTGCTCTACAAATAGGTGACCTCTGAGCTGCTGAGGATACCCTTTTAGGCAGCCAAAATTGGTAAACAGAGCTCCGAAGCAAAGTCTGGCACTTACGTGTTGATGCTAGATCAAAGTAGGATAAGATTTTTGGAGGAAGCGAGAAATTGAAAGCTCGATGAGCTAGTTATAGGTTTTGCTTCTATTCTGTGTTGTTCGGAGTTGCAGAAGGGAAGAATAGCTAGTATTGCCCCTTACAGAGCAGCAATATAAACAATAAGGAAGGACAAATGCATAGTAAAGAGAAAGCATTACATCAGGAGGAAGAAATTGATTGGCACGATGAAGCATAGACACTTGACGAGAAACGTGTACAGGAAATATGAGTTTTGAAAGAAAGAAAACAATCAACGTGCACACCAAGAAGTCTAACACAAGAGCACTGGGGAATCATATCTGTACCATAAAAAAAAAAAAGATTGTTGGGGAAGGTTGTGGTATGGGGTTCCATAATGAATAATGCTACTCTTAGAGCTATTCAACAGAATTCCGTTCTGCTCACACCAATCACGCACATGGTTGAGCAGGAGCTGAGCCTTAGCAACAGCAGAGGGCAGATCATTAGAAACCACAAAAAAATTACTATCGTCTGCAAACAAAAGAGTGTGGGTATCAAGGTTGGGATAAGGAGGAAGGTCATTAACATAAATAAGAAAGAGGAGTGGTCCCAAAACTGAGCCTTGAGGTACCCCTTTGGAAACCGAGGCTAGATCAGAATATTTCCCATCGTAACACACAAACTGTGATCTATTAGACAGGTAAGACCAAGCCAAGCATACTTTGTTTTGAGGCTAATTTTCATGTTAGATTTTTATTTGCTTAAACTGACTCTGTTTAGATTTGCGTACCCCTTTTTTACGATTTCTTACCATCGTACTAAGCAAAAGGCTTCTTTTTAAGTTTCAAGAAAACTTTTTCCCTATTTGTTTCCGACTCTTAATTTATGTGTAAATTATGTGTAATTCTTCTTGTAAACACTATTATGTGTAAACTCATTTTCGATTTCTTACCATAATACTGTTCAAAAGAATTCTTTTTTTTAATCTCAAGCCGCTTTTTTCCATTTTTGGTCCTAATCTTAGTTTTTCAGATTTGTGTACATCCCTCTTACATTAAGTTTTTTACCATCGCACTGTCCAAAAGGGTTCTTTTTTTTATTTCAAGACACTTTTTTGCCATGTTGCCCTTCTAAGCTAAATTATTAAAGCCAAGTTATATTATTCCTTGACCCAATCCTGATTATTCAGGCATATGAAATCAGCAGAAAAATCCTATTCTTTTGATGTATGTGTTTCTATCAAAATTTCGTTTTTTGGATTTACGGTTTCAGTTCATTACCACGAAGTGTTTGAATTTATTTCTATTAACTTTAGTTTTAAATATCGCTATTTACTTTTCTTTAGGATGTATTGTCGAAATATTTGCAAAAAAATTTCCTCTCTTGTGTCTTAAAACTAAAATGTTGAACTGCAATTTAGATTTTTGGCAACATTTAAATATTTATTCAACAATTTTTTTCTCAGCGGCTTGAAAACTACAGCCGCAATGGGTCACGGTGACCCTAATGTAAAAAAAAAATGATTGGGGGCACGGCCCCGCCAAAATATGTCAGGGAAAAGGGCCAAATAAATAATTAAAATTAAACGCTTTTCCCGGCCATATGTTCTGACTACTGAAATCATAAGAGTAATCTTCCAAGACTTCCCCCCAGGGTAGAATTCAGAGAGGTGTATCGTATTTTTTTCCCTGATTTATCATAGTTACTTGGATTTATCTGAAAATCGTCACTAGAACAATAGGACATATCTTATGATTATTTTTTTTATAGCTTCGTATGTATACCATTCCTCGCATTGAAATCAGATAGTGAGCGTTGAAGAAGCGTTGTTTTTAACATTTGAAGAAGAAATAAAGTACGAGTATTCAAATAGCAACTAGTGACAATTCTTTTCTGGAAACAGGTGAGGGTCGCTAGGTGAAAAAGGTGCACCTGAAGTTAATATTTTTCCAAAAATATCAGAGAATTTTTCGTTTCATACCAACCAGCTTATCATATAAAGAAACCTGTTTATCATATAAAGAAACCAAGGCCATATACGGGTGAGGGAGGCTACCGGATTTGAATCCACCCCCCCCCCCCACAAACACACAATTTGTTGTGTGACTAGTATAAAAGTAGCAAAATGCAAATAAACCAATTTTGGATGCCTTTTGTAAAATAATGGCCTTATATATTTGACTCTTTTTATGACGACATCATGCTGTTTTAAAACTTTTTAATGTTTTAAATTTATTAAAGTGCCAGGGGACCGAGCTTCGCTCAATTTTTTTAGGGACATAAATTTTATTTTAGTTTTTTGGAACATTAATTTTATTTTATTTTTTAGGAACATTAATTTCAATTATTTTTTAGGAATATTAATTTTATTTTGTTTTTTAGGAGCATTAATTTTATTTTATTTTTTAGGAACATTAGTTTTATTTTATTTTTTAGGAACATTAATTTTATTTTATTGTTTAGGAGCATCAATTTTTATTTTATTTTTTAGAAGCATTAATTTTATTTTATTTCTTGTGAACATTAATTTTATTCCATTTTTTAGGAGCATTAATTTTATTTTATTTTTTAGGAGCATTAATTTGAATTATTTTTTAGGAATATTAGTTTTATTTTGTTTTTTAGGAGCATTAATTCTATTTTATTTTTTAGGAACATTAAATTTATTCTATTTTTAGGAGCTTTAATTTTATTTCATTTCTTAGGAATATTAAATTTTATTTTTTTAGGAATATTAATTCTATTTTATTCTTAAGTAATTTTTTTTGTCTGCGTTTTGTAAATTTTTTTTGTAAACCCCTGAAAAAATACCCCCTCCCCCCCAAAAAAAAGAAAAATCCTTGATAGACCCTTGGTATTTAATATAAGTATTATCCGTTATTTTTTCTTTTTTTAATGTTTGAAGCAGGGATAAATAGTAATTTTTTAAACATCATTTAGTCGTTTGTACCGAAAATAGCTTAGAGTAACCAGGACAAAAGAATGAGTGTAAAGTTTCTAATTTTCTTGAGAATAAAATATGTTTATAGATCAAAGAAATTTATCAAAGAAAAGCTTATCAGTATTTTGCATTGATACTGATATTGAAAATTATACTATTGAATCTCTAACATATCTCTTGAAGCTGTTTGACCGATAGGGCCTATTTGGAGTTTTCAGTTTTCTAAAGACTTCGGAAAGTATGTATGGCTACCACTTGGCTAATCTCAAAAGAATAATTATAAATAATTTGCAGTAAAGCCATCAGAGAACATTGTAATTTTGAACCGTTTTGAAATTGTTATCTCCATCGTCGTAAAGAAATTTTGAAAATGTCAGATATGCCCTTTTGCTTATTCCACGAAGATTGACACTGTTAAAAGAAACCGGTAGGTTCATTCAGCCTTTCTTCTAAGTGATAATTCCTGCGCGGACCGACCTTGCATTTCCCTAGACTACGTTGTCAACTGGGAAACGCCTTGTTCCATAGAAATTCCATGGGAATGGCAGTTTTCCATTAAAACTGGAGAAGTGTATCGTGTGATTTCCCTTGCCGGCTTGGAGTTGATTGGGAAATGGATTTCTGTATCTTTATTAGACCGATTTTTTGAAGTCGGGATTGAAACTAACTACCCTAATGTTCAGCTTCAATTTTAAGTGAAAGGTATATTATTTATTCTTTGTCTATGGAAGTTTTGCTTTACTGAAATATACATCGAAGCCTGAAAAAATTAGATAAAACTACAATAAATGGAGGTAAAAGACCGTATCCAGTGGGGAAGGGTTAGGGTGTTTGAACCCCCCTCGAAATGTCTGTCTGAGTCGGAAAACGTGACGAAAATGAATATAAAGACATTTTTTATGCGTTTTTTAAGTTTTTTTTGTACCCCCCCCCCCCCAAAAAAAGAAAATACTTCTGTAACCCCCCCCCCCACCACCATCCCAAAAAAATCTGGATACGATCTTGGGGAGGTACTATCCTAGAAACCAAGTTAAGTATTTTTTGCTATAATAAGTTACGACTAACTAAAGTTGCTCAATTAATTCTAGACATTTTTGTACATTGTCTGCAACAATGCATTAGTATATTGCATATGTTCTTTATGTATCAGTAATTTGAAATTATAACTGATTTTTGACGTTAAAACTAAATCAACCTTGTTGTTATAACTTATAACTATGACCAATTTAATTGAAATCTTGGTTGCCCACTCATATTTTTCTAGTTGAAGAAGAGAGGGGGACAAGGTAATACAATTGTTTTAAAATTGTTCGAAAATAGATTTAAAGCAAAAGTGTACTTCTGAGTAGAACTGAATTTCCCAATTTTTCATTGTCTTCAGGGAAGGGGGGAGGGGAACCTGATTCCCCCTTGTTGACATTCAGATTGAAATTCCGTAAAGTTAATTTCTGATAGGTATATTAAATGTGTTTCTTTTCGTTTGCTTTAATCCATAGATCATCGTTATGGAAGGGGGAGGTTTTCCGGGGAATTGGGGAATAAGTAGGAGGAATAAAATATATAATAGATCATTCTGAAGAGTTTTATTTTTAATAGGTGATTTGTCCCACGACCATTTTTCCCTACCCCACAATTTTCATCATAGTCAACGCAATAGCATTGTACTTAACAAAGAGTGATTTCTGTCTCATTTATGACTAATAAAGAAAAAAAAATTCAAATAGAAGCAAAGGGCAACGTTAAAACTTAAGAATAACAGAAATTATGCTGCATGATGGAAAGCTGCAAATTTGTGAACTCCCTACTCTTTACATTAAATTTTCAAGGTAATAGAAATATTTTTTCATACTCTCAATAAAATATATGTTAAATTTTAGCACTGAATTTAAACTTTTGTTTAAAGGATAAGTTTACGTTTATTCGAAGTTTTATTTTTCTCTTTCATTGCAGTTGTAAAACTGTTTCTTAATATAATTGTCATACTAACCGTTCATATTGTACGGACTGCACACGTGTTCAGCGACTACGCTGGAATGTGTCCTCAGACACACTGGAAGATTCCACATAGCCTTATAGATTGTTTTTATTTATTTTTCTTTTTTGGAAAATGTTCTATGTAGTTAGTCCTTAGAAAAAAAGATGAATTTTATTTATTTATTATAAATTTTTATTTATTAGATGTTAGTCCTTTAGTCCTTAGAAAAATTAGTCCTTAGAAAAAACATAATTTTATTTATTTATTATAAAAATTTATTTATTAGATGTTTTATTTATTTTTCGTCTGCACTAAATCAAAGAAAAATCAACAGATTTGAGAATGTAGGTTTAGCAAACAAGTTTTCTTGCACTGATTATGAACTTAGGAATTGTCATACAAAAAATCAATCAGATTCATATTTACCCTATTTTTTGTTTTTAGTTTAACTTATGAAAAAGAAATAATCTTTTTTTTGCTTCTGGATATGTTTGCAAACTTTATTAGCTTTGGTGTTGCCAATTAGACGAAAATCCCATGAGAAAATTTCTTGGGAAAAGGGGGATTCCCCAAAAAATCATTATTTTATAGATTAATCCAGAGGAATGAATCTAGGATTCAAAATTTATTCTGGGAAAGTATTACCAGGTTTTTGTATCTACCCTTTTCTTATTTTTAGCGCTTTTTTTTATTTTTATTATTTATGGGAAAACCCGTCACACAAAAAAGGAAAATACGGAGCAATAAGCAAAAAAAAAGAGCAATGCACATAAACTTAGGAGTTATACATGTGGTTCGAAGTGACGAAAGCTGGAGCTAAGATCTAAATACGCTCTTAGAACAAATAACCCAAAACGAGAAAGATAAACTCAATTATACACTGCTCTGTAAGTACGCGACATGTTTCTATTTTTTAGGCTCCTAAATACTGAACAAACATAAATAATATGAACATCATCATTGCATCAAGCCGCAATTGGTAAAAAAACAAAAATAACCCAAGTAATCATCAGTGAATTAAAAAAGATATACAGTAGATAATCATATCAACTAGTGTAAATATGACAAGAAACGGTACAAACAATTAAACGACACTTTCGCCCGCTGGTCTTGAACTCAGATTACTCTCAATAAATGGTTCATTTACTCCGATATACATAAATAACAGAAACAAGGAAATTTTTCTATCACGGATCCTTTTACAACTTTACTTAAAGCAATATGCTTAAAAGAATCGATAATTAATAAACAATTAATTATTAGTAATATACGCAATATATTATCAAAAAAAAATTGACACCAAAATTGAGAATAACCAGCGTCACTTAAATTGGACTCATACGAAAAGAGACTAAATCATCAATCAGTTTAAAAACTGCAACAATTACACTAAGCGCAAAAACAAACACTTAGAAAAAACCAAAAAAAAAACACAACAAATACATCTTAACTACTGGGCCAGTACTCACGACCAGGGATGATTCAACTTCATTAAACGGGAATTATAAGCACGATTTTGCTTTTCCACAGCTATAATGGGGTCAGCAATGCTAAATTTTCTAATCAGATAAGAATTAGATTAGGAAGAAAACTGAAAGAATTTTTGACTTGTCAGAATTTGCGAGTATTTTCCAAAACGGCGATATGTACAGATAATGTGGTAGAGCGAAAGAGTTAAAAAGTTTCGAGAGAAGATGGTGGTTGAACCGTAACTTATTAGTTACAAAAGAAGCATATGATAACCCAGCTCTACGCTCAATGTGAGCAATTAATAGTTGTCGCGTGTGCATTACTGACGAGCCAATGGGAAGACCGAGGTAGGTGATATGATCTACTGGCTTAATCCTACTATTTCCGAGAGGAATAACCCTAGGTGATGCTTGCTTCCAGTTGAAGAATACAACTTAGGACTTTTCAGCATTGAACTGAAGACCTGATTTTGCATACTCAGATTGTAGCGTTGTGAAAATCTCGCTTATGCGCTGGATAGTCCGGCTCAAATTCAGAATGTCGTCTGCATAACATACGAGAGATAAATCAAGACCGACAAAGACGAATGATGTTGGAACAGCTGACTGTGCATCAAGAACTCCATTATTGAAGAGTGAAGGGGAAGAAACAGCACCTTGACGGGTACCTTTTTCGACATTGACAAAATATTAAGGGTTAGTGCGTAGACTTGAGAGCCGTCACCTTTAGCTAATGGGTGAAGTATTAGGCGAACTTTAAGACGATAATACATGTCTCGAAGGGCTCTGATATATGAGGGGCTCACTCCAGGTTTTGCTGCATGGAGTTGCATAACGGCTTGAATGAGAGAGTCGAAAGCTTTACGAACATCATTCCCAGTCAACACGAGAGTTTCACCTGACGCATCAGCATCGATCAATGAGTTCGCGACAGCCGACAAAGCATGGGCACAACCGAGACGTGGCTGGAATCCAAATTGGTACGGTGGAACATAGCATTTCACGTTCAAATGGTCAATGAACAGAAGTTCAAAAAGCTTACAGAAGGTAGTAGCCATTGTTATAGGGCAGGTGGACGAGCACTGGGTAGCGAGTTTACCTTTCATTGGAATTGGAGTGAGATCTCCAATTGAGAAAGAAGACGGTGCAACTCCTTGGATAACAATCATCTGCATCAAAAGAGCAATATGGTTTACCAGCAGCTCGGTTCCATGCAGAATGTGAAGAGTGCTTATTTTATCGATGCCAGAAGATTTCTTACGCTTTAGGCGTTGCATTGCTCGCAGTACAGAATCAACTGAAACAATAAAATAAAAAATAATTTTGCTATTCCCTTTAAATGGATCATTTTGATGGATTTTGTCTTAAGGAACAGGCAATGGCAATGGGAGACAACAAAATCAAATGGGGAGGGAAAAATCTTCTTGACTTAGATTATGCTGATGATTTAAGCATCCTAGATTAAAGTTTTAGCAAAATGAATGAACTTTTAGAGGCTTTGCGAGTTCAAAGAGCTAGAATAGGTTTGAAAATTAATGCTAAGAAGACTAAGTCACTAAGCTGAAGTGAAGTGAAGATGAAAATGGTAACACCGGATAACGAAAAGATTGATCAGGTGGGCAGCTTCACTTACCTTTGTAGTATTATTAGTAAAGACGGTGGGAGCAATGAAGATGTTAAGAATAAAATAGCCAAGGCTCAGGGTGTTTTTTCACAGTTAAAAAAAAATTTGGGAGAATAGATAAAATATTTCCAAGATTAGATTTTTGGAAGATACAGTGATGACAGTGGTCAGATATGGCTCATGGCTGCATGAAGCATGGGCCCTTCGAAAAACGGATGTAGATTTGCTAGATGTTTTCCAGAGAAATTGTCTAAGGATTGTTCTGGGTACCCGGCTGACTGATCGTATTTCAAATACTAGTTTCTACGAAAAGTGTAGTTCAATCCCGCTTTCTCGGGTTATAATGAGAGAAAGGTTGAGCACTCTTTATATAATGAGAGAAAGGTAGGGCACTCTATTGCGGATGAAGGAGAGACAGCCGAGATTGTTCTTTTCGGCCAACCGTCTAGGGCTGAGCAGATAGCAGGTCGTCCACGGTTGGGGTGGGAGGATGTCAAAAAGAAAGATTTAAAGGAAAGAAGAACTTCCTGGGAGAGTGTAAAGAGGGAAGCTTTGAGTATAGTGGGATGGAGGAGGAACGTGCGTAGCTGTCTTTGCCTCAGGTGGCCAGGTGCTGCGGTAAGTTATTGGTAATCGTAGTAACAGTAGTACTAATTTTGAGCTGGAAGCCGAAGTTTAATAAAATATACTAACTGGAATAGATGTCAGAAGAGAAGGGAAAAGAAGAACGAAAACTGAGAAGATTTGTTTTTTCTTTACTTTTAACCGTGGGAAAATATTCAGGCGGCAAAATTTTCTGGAATTTTTTTTTTTTTTTACACCATTGAATATATTAAAAGGGCACTAAGAAGTTTATAATGCCCCCCCACGCCACCTCATATTAGAAAAAAACTGGTAGAATTTGATTCGTAGACAAAACTTCACATTTTGAACAGGTAAAATTTTCGAACTAACTGCGCGTATTTTAGCCGTATTTTAGCTTATACCTAAAGTTTATAAGGTGCCTAAATTTTGTCTATACCTAAACTTTATCTATTTGAAGTTCCTTTTTCGGGCGAATATTTTGTAATTGTCAGCAAACAACAATAAATTTTAAGCGCGTCACTAGAACATTCATTTATTTTAGATGAATTAGATTATGTTGTTATAATTATGACTCATTTTCCTCAACTCATCGACTTGTTTGTACTTTTGTCACATACATTTGTTAAGTTTGTCAGCCATATTTTGACAACAATGTTCAATTACTTCCAAAATTAATCAGTGCACACACTCCTCATGACAATAAAATAGTTCAAAATACAAATTTCCCACTCCTGTATACCCCTACTTTTATAAACAAAATAACATAAATTGATAATTGAGCCCAGTGAACAGTATAAAACAAACACTATCATATAAGACATAAATTGATAGCATAGCGGTATGTTTAGGTTCGAGTTTTAGATAAGACAAATTTTTTTCACAGAAGACTATGGATTTTTTACTCTCAGGGAAGACAAAAAGTCGAAAATATTAAATATGTAAAAAAAATAGCTTGTTTTCGAAATCAACTAAAAAGTAGAAAATAATTTTTTCTCGAAAATCTATCAACATAAGTAAAAACGAGGGGTGCAAAACGAATTCGACTTTACATAACTAAATATTTTCAGCCCATTTTCCCCGAATCATTTCCTTTTTTCATTTATGCATTTATAAATCATGTCTGTAACGTCAATTTGATATATGAAATGTAAAGCCCAATCCGTTTTGCACTCCTCGTTTCAAATTATATTCATAGGTTCTTGAGAAAAAAAAAATCTTGTCTACTTTTTAGTCGAATTCAAAAATGAGTTAAAAAAGATTTTTCCTATAAATTTATTATTTTTATTTTTTTTACGTTTTTTTGTCACATAAATTTGTATGCTTTATGAGCCATGTTTCGACCATTTACGAATGTTACGAATGTTACTTCCCCATTTAATCAGTATGTGCACTTCCCACGACAGTGCAAATAATTTAGTATCTAAAATGTCTTTTCTTGCATACTCCCTCTTGAATAAATTTGAACAACATAAAATGGCTGATTAGGCACTAAAAATATTATAAAACAAACCCTATCATATAAGACTTGATAGTGCAACGGTAAGAACACTTGCCCACGCCCTTGGTAAGGTGAGATCGAATCTTGGATAAGACAAATTTCTGTTTGAGAGAATAATAAGACTTTTCAGTCTAAGAGAAGACAAAAGAAAAAAATAATAAGTTCAAAAAGTTTAACTCGTTTTCAGAATTGACTAAATAATAGAAAATAATATTTTTCTCGAAATTCTATAAGTATAAGTGAAAACAGGAGGCGGGGGGGGGGGCAAAACGAAATGGAAAGTACATAACTTCATCTTTTTAACTCGTTTTTCTCAACTCGGATTTTTTTTATACTTTTACAACTTGGGTCATTTCGATAAATGTTTTATTTAATCCCAATCCCTCTAGCACCTTCTGTTTTCAATTGTATTCATTGATTTTCGAAAGAGAAAAAATTCTACTTTTTAGTTAATTCGAAAACGAATTAAAACGTTATTTTATTTGCTTTCACTTTTTCGTGTTTTTTGTCACATAAATCTGTAAAGTTTGCGATCCGTGTTTCGACCACTTCCGAATGTTCAATTAGTTCGAAATTTCATCAATATATGGACTTTCAGTGACAATGCCATAATGCAACATCAAAGTTACTCTCTTATGTCTGAATTCCCCCTTAGCGAAAAAAATGGGCACAAAAGGATTAGAATTTACATAACTTGATTTATAAGCTCATTTTTCTCAACTCCCGATTTTTTTTATTTATACATTTATAGCTTAAATCTGTTTGACATCATAGGCAGCGCAACAGCGCTGCCTAAATAAAGAGCGATGTAGCCACAATGTTTTTTTTTTGTCTTAGGCCAGGACACTTCTTATCGAAGGACTTGTCGCAGGAACTTCGAAACGGGCTCATTAGATTGAAAATTGAAACGGCTAGTGCTCTTTTTAATAGTTGAAAGTGACTGGAGGGCAACTAACCCCCCTCCCACACCCATCATTTCTCCAAACACATCCAATAAAAATTTTTGAGATAGCTATTTTGTTCAACGTAATTGAAAAGTCTGGAAATTATGTCTTTGAGGATGACAACCCCCACAGCCTTCAGGACAAGGGCTGTAAGTTATGTGCTGGGGGTATATAATGTATATATAGAAAGGGGGATCGTATAACCTTTGGAGGGGGTAAATTGGATTGATAATCAGAAGTTCTAGTACTCTTTTTAAGATTCAGAGCAATCTGAAGGTGGATACCCCCCACACCACCTATTTTCCCGAAATGCATCTGATTTTAATTCTGAGATGGCCATTTGTTTTAGTAGAAACTTTGAAAACAGCTCATTTGATTGGAAACTGAAAGGGCCAGTGCCCTTTTCAATAGTCGGAAGTGATTGGAGGGCACCTAGCCTGCCTCCCACGCTCACCGTTTCCCCAAACACATCCAATAAAAATTTTGAGATAGCCATTTCGTTTAACGTATTTGATAGGTCGGAATTTATATCTTTGAGGATGGCAACCCCCCCTCCCCCCCCCCCCATATCACTCAAGGAAAGGTTTATGTGATGCCCTGGGGGCATATAAGTTATATATAGAAAGGTGGTCGTATATTCTTCGAAGGGAACATCTGATCTGTAATCGGATGTTCTAGTGCCCTTTTCAAGACTCAGAGCGATTGGAGGTTGGACACCCCCTACCCAAACCTCGTATTTTCCCGAAATGCATCTGACAGAAATTTTGAGATGGCCATTTTTTGTCGAATAAACTTCGAAAACAGGTCATTCGATTTGAAATCGAAAGAGGCAGCGCTCGTTTTAATAGTCAAAAGTGATTAAAGGGCAACTAACCCTCCTCCTACGCCCACCATTTCCCCAAACACATCCAATAAAAATTTAAAGATAGCCATTATTTTCAACGTAATTAAAAGGTCTGTACATTATCTGTTCGAGGATGACAACCCCCACAGCCCTCAGGGCAAGGGTTGTAAGTTGTAAGTCATTTTGTTCAACGTAATTGAAAGGACTAGAAATTATATTTTTTAGGATGACCACACCCCCTCCACAGCCTTCAGGGCAATGTAAGTTATGCCCTGGGGGCATATAAGGTATTTAGGCCTGTAGAAAAGGTGATCGTATAAACTTCGGAAGGGGCTCGTTGGATTTGTAATCTGAAGTTCTAGTGCCCTTTTTAAGATTCAGCGTGATCGGAGGGGGAATAACACCCCCTCAAGCCAAAAAATTTCTCGTGATGCATCTCATAGAAATTTTGAGATGACCATTTGTTGTAGTAGATACTTTTAAAATTTGGTTTATAAGCCAGCACCCAAGAGCGCCACTCAGAATCTTTTTCGGGAGGGGGGGGGGGTACAAAAACCTTAAAAAAAGCATAAAAAAAATTATTCATATGAATTTTTATTGCGTTTTTACGAGTCGGGCAAATATTTCTAATGGGTTGGGGTTCAAGCCCTGCCCCCTCCCCGTACATACGGCCTTACTAGTACCTGAGCTATTTTGGTCATAAACGGCACGTCGAAAATAGCTGATTCGAAACAGCCAGAAACAGGTAATCATCACCACGAAAATAACTTAAATAGGTAACAATCTGATTTCAGTTGTACTTGATTTGATTCCATAGTCTTACCTCAATTCCATTAGTGGTTATGGGTAATCTCACGCTGCGAAAATCAATGAAGGAAAAGTGTTTGTGATTGCCTTGTCAGGTTGTGATTGCCCTACTTCAATATGTTATCGTGTTTCTTTTCACAAAATGAGGGAGAGGGAGGGGGGCATGAAATCCATTTTGTTAAAATAAATGAAAATTAAAAAAAATTCCGATATTGGGAATATCGAAATTATGCTCTGGGCTGTCGTAACTGATGAAGATTAATACGAGAATAGGGCTACCAAATAAGAAAATTTTGGTGTTTAGACACTTTTTGCTGTTGGTAACTCTAGGATACTTTGTAATGAAAGGGACACTCTTCCCTAGTGATACCCCTGTTAAGAGAACGAAAAAATAACTGATTACAGAATTTGCAATTCTTCAGTGCACCGCTTAATTCACTATGTTTTCGCTTAATTCACTTAATTCACATTTTTGGATGCTCAAGGGACGTATTCATTGACCAAAACGTTGGCAACTCTGTCCCTACATTCCTACATGGGCCCAATATATTGCAAATTGGAATTTTTTACTTAGTTACTTAGCTCTGGAAACAAAGGTCTGGAGATTTCCCCCCCCCCCCCCATTGCACTTCCCGGCTTAATGGACATGAAATGGAAATCAGGAACAATCCCACAGTAGGGATTGTTCCTTCATTCTTCTGATGCAGGAACGAGGATGAAAAAATTATTTAATTTAATGTCCTTTACTCTTTTTTCTTACCAATTATTTTGCTTTTCTTTATTTTGTACGAGGGGAGGCTAACTAAATTATTATATCTACGTACACATATAGTGAGTTGCATTGCCTATTCATTGCCTACTTACCTTTTAACACAGCCATTTACTTAAACCTCAAGTATTTGATTTAAACTATTATCTATAAACCAAAACTAAATAAACTGTAACCTATATATATATGGATAAAATCTGTCCATGTTCACTGGTCAGGGCATCATAATAAATTAATAGTGAATATAATTTTTTTAAACTCATTTTTAAAATGGAATAAAAAGTATAAAATATTTTTTCTTAAGAATCTATGAATATAAGTGAAAAACAGGGCACAAAATGAATTGGGATTTACTGAAAAAAAAACAAACAAACAAATGACCATGGATTGTCAATTAAATTCACATTTACTGATACTTCTTCGTTAAGGTTTTGATAGTTTTTTATTTACGAAAGTAAGGAAGGTGAAAACTTTTCAAACATATTTTGTTTTCAGTAAAGCGCAAATTGTTTTCTGGTCTTGAGAACGTATAGGGGTTATCGGCCCTACTCATGTTAATTTTTGCTCGTTTCGACGCTATTTATTGCTATTTATTGTAATTTCTAGTCGTTTTGAGTTTCGTTTATTTATTGATAGTGCTTTGTGGTAGTTTTACGTTTGGAAGATTATTTGTCTTTATTTTTGCTCATTCTTGGCTTAATGGAACTCTTTACTTTTCTTTGAAAAACTTATCTCCAGGAAATAGTTTTCTAAAATAATTCCTCTTCACTTTTTATTGACATAGTCTTTTTCATGGACAAAAAATATTGTATATCTTTTCAGTTTTCTTCTATAAGAATCCATAATTTTGGTGTCTATTTGTATTTTGGAGAAACTTTTTCAACAATTTTTAATCCTGACACAAACAGTATTTTTTAATCTAATTTTATAGCTTCTGAAGTTAAGCTGAAAAATAAAACTTAATATCGTTCCCGAAAGATTCTATTTATGCTTTTTGACAACCTTGACACACTTACACTCTTTTTATTTATTTAAAAGTTTCAACTTAATACCCCCAGTCGTTCTCAGTATATTGCTGAGGTTTCTAATTGGCAACCATTTAATAAAATACCTTTGGATTTGTTTTAAAGCAATATTTAGTTTTAAAGCATAATGGGCCAATTGCGTAATTGTGGGGGGTTGACATGCCTAATATCCCAAAAGACATAGTTGCTGGACCGTTCTACTATGGTGAACAAAATAGCTGTTTTAAACTTTTTACTGGATACGTTTAGATGAATGGGCTTGAGAAAAGGGTTGCTTGCCTTCCAGTCCCTTGTTAATCTTAAAAATGGCACCAGATACTCGCACTGTAATTGGAGTGCAAGGAGGAGGATTTCCCCCTTTATATATTTAGTAAAAATATTTTAAACAAGTAAAAACAAAGTGAAAACATTATAAATGTATTTTGTTTTCAGTAAAGTGCAAATTATGAGTAGTAAGCATGTAAGCAATCCAGGACGAGATTGTATAAAACGACCAATACTTCTATATTATGGACCTGTAAACCGATCAAACACATTATACTTGGAACCAGGGACGAGATTGTATAATGCAAGAAGACAGGTTTCTGGGCCAACGCCCATTTTCTGAGCCAATCCGAGAGAGCGGATACAGAGGGTTCTCCATATACGGTAACTTGATTAGTAATTGGATTCAAATATAAGGAGTGATTTTCCTTGTAGTTCGTATTAGTAAGAGAATTGAGTTTACACTCTTGGAGTAAGAGGTATATTTACACTCTTGGTGCTTGATGGTGGAGAAGGTCGCAGCAATGATACAAGGGGGGAGTACCAAACTTGACAATGGAAATAGCACGAGGATGTAGACTAGGCCTTGAATGGGACGATATGTATGCTAGATATCTGATATCATTGAGCAAATTTAAATTGGAGGAGCAATTATGCTTTACTGTGAAACTGAACATTGTGCATATAAATCAGCTGACTTCAACCTGCATTAGATACACTATTGAAATATATTGAGGAAAATAAATTGAATCAGTGATTATTATTGTTGTAATTATACTCAATAAAATTGTTTCTAAATTGAAGATATTTTTTCTCTAGTAGGTTAGCGTATATTTCTAAAGTAGAAAAAAGAATCATGGTTAGTCCGAAGTTGATTTTGAGGGTGTTAGGACTCTAAAAAATGGATAGATTTGAGGAAGAGAAAATTATGGGGAATCTTGTGTCTATGGAAAAACGTTTGATTCTAGATGGTGATTTTCTAGAGTTATCAGTTCAAAGGAAGATATTTTCTCGAGGAATGCTTAACGATATAATGAAAATTGATTCTCCGCTATTGTAATATTGCATGAAGCTTTTGCGTTGTGGTCCAAAGGCATTTACACAATTTATTGACATATCAATCACGACCATGCAAAATGATATAGTGGATTTGGTTTTAAACACACACTAGCTTAGAAATTTAAGATTTTTTCGCGAGAAGGATGTTGTTCAAGAAAGGTTTACTCCTCCCTCTCTATCCCACTCAATTTGTTGATCGTAGCTTAGTTTCATTTTGGCGATGAGAGTGTCAACACATGAAAAAATATTCCATACATGTCCACTATGCATGTATACACTGGCCAGCTGGTTATCATGTGAGAATTGAACAAAGATTGATGAGTATGATGAAAAGTACAGATTATGCAACCCGTGTAAATTGCATAGAGGATATGCTGTACAAATTAAAGGTTGTAATTCCTGTCTTGAAAGGGTGTGTGACTCTCATCCTAGTGGACACCTATGCTCTAATTGCCACTATGATCAATGCAATCAGTGGGAGAATACATATCCTGGTATGATTGGAATGAATCTTTAACGTGATTTTAGTTTATTGCTAAGAGATTGGTATCTTCGTGGCTTTAGATTGTTTTGGGAGGAGGAGCCAGGTCTACGATTCAACTGTTGGAACAACAAAAGAATTTGGTTTCTACGTTATCGTTGTGAAGACAATGGCTACTATGATTATAAGCCTACGGATTTTTATTTCGCTGTGACGGAATGTGATTCACCACTTGAGAACACTATATATGACATTGCTTCAAATAAGCAAATTGAAACATGCGAATTTTAAAAAATGAATGAGAATAGTATCATTGACTCTACAAAAAGATATGACAAGATTGAAGTTACACTGTGCTGTAGAAAATATGATCCTGACATTGAAGCACATCAGGATCAGTATACTGTGAATTCAGATAATCTAGCTCCATTAGTTGTTCTCGACAAATAGCTATACGTAGTAGAAGATGAAACCTAAAGAGTAGAAAAGTCATTTTTATCATCTATATGCATTATTTTTATTAATAAAAAATTTTTCGTACATTTTTAGAACATTTTATTCGTAGGGCACTAAAATCAATATTAAACACGCTTGAAAGTAATTTTCCACTAGAAATTCCTTCAATCGAGGAAATTCAACGTAAATGCTATGAAACTGCTTGTAGATATAGCCACGACATCTGAACATGATAAAGAGTAGTGCAAGAAAGCCACATGTCTTAGTCGTTAAATCCTGTACTCTCCTCTGATTTTGAATAATAGTTTTCCCACTGCTCTTAATAAAGTTGTTGATTGAGTGTAGAATTTATATGATAGGCCAAGAGGATCAAAAATTCAATATGCTTCGCTTTTTGAAATATGTATAGCCAATGACCTGTCTTCAAACTCGATGGACTGCTATTAACAGTGATTAGGGTATTGTCAACACTTGTAATTTTTTCATTGAAGTCCGATGGTATGCAATAGGACATGTACTGGGACATGTATAAATCCATATTAAATACGCTGATTATTTGGTTCGTGTTCATGGTGCTAGTAGAACTATGCTGTCGGGTGTAATATCCCGATAGGTTTCAAATTGACTCAATCATAATGACGTGATACTCTCAGTCAAGGCATAGGCAAATTTGCACTCTAAACGTACATTCCCCGTTCGTACTATGCTCATATCCTGGGTGCCAGACAGGTCCAAAACCATTACACCATTATTTTTTGAAAACATTGAATCATTTATTCCATTTTCAAATAATTGGGAGTCATGATCTAGGAATTGCAAGGTAAACTCATACAGAGTTTTGTAGGATTTTTATCAATGATAGAGTGTACAGTGGGATTCCATTCACTTTGCACGCCAGACTAGATAGACCAAAAAATTAAAATCATGGGGGATGCAGTCCAAAATCCAACGGCACTGGCACTCTTTAAAAATGCCAAAACGAGTTTTGACGGGATTTCTCCATTGATAAATGATGAATCGGTATAACTGCGAGAGCCAGTGGCAATGGGACGTTGATTGGTGATCGTATGGGGGACAAAAAGTTTAATATTTTTACCATTGGCTCTTAGGTTTTCCCCTGCCAATGCAACAGAGCTCATAACCTGTTGTTTTCAAACATGAAGAATTGCGAAAGTGATAATCACATTTGCATCAGGTGATGTACCAAGTGTTTTTCTCAAAAGGAAATTCGATGGAGCTAGTTGCAACTTTATGTCAATCTTGACATTGGGGGGTAGCCATTGGGATATATTGAATATATCGTGATTTAATTTTACAACTAGATGATACTACTGGGCTACTGCAGTAGTTAACTCACCGTCAGTTTCAACACCTGATCGATATTCATAGCCCAGTGCCTTTGGTGTCATCATCATAAATTGAATGTAGCTTGCATAGTTGGATAAATTATTGTTAGTGATCACCAATGTTCCATTAATAAATACATTAATTTGTTTGAACAGGTTGTGTAGGATACAGTTTTCATAGGACAGGCCATCGACAGCAGTGGGGGTTGTATTGTCTTGACTTTTTCTTCACCGCAACATGTAAATCAATAAATGTTGATGATAAATCAATGAAATAGTCTTCATTGAAAAATATCTGAAAGTGTATATTTTCCGAGAGTGGTTGTTGTGGATGAAATTGTTCATAGTAGCCATACTTGACACTGAAATCAACATTTTCAGCATTGAATAGATTAAATGAGGAGCTGATCGATGGATGCGACTCCTTGTGGGGGAGATAAGTCATCTTTAGAGAAGAAATCCATCTTTGATCTAACAATCTTTTTCCTCTTCTTCCTCTTATTGGTCTTATCGTTTTATTCCTCAAAGTCGTTGTTGATGTCCTTCACTTCCCACCTGCGTAGAGACTGATGAGTGAATGATGCCCACGCACCCTTTTAATCCCTTCCCATTTTGCTGAGATTTTAATTGTTCACCATTGGCTCTTGCTGAAGATCTAATATTTTCTTTAACACTGTCCTTGAAATTTTTACCTGAACCCCAGTCCTGTAGTGTCGAGGCAGCAAAATTTGATGCAGCAGGTACAAGATATTTTCTGGCAAGGGGTAGTGCAGAACAAAATTGCCTAGCAAACCAGCTACCAAGACCATAGCCAGACATTGTAGTACGCCCCATGTAATAGTCCAATCCATGACCTATTTGACGTGGACTTAGAGCACCAACATAGCACTCAATATCAGGACAGACAAATGGATTTCTTCTATTGTTCATTTTAGGCAGTGATGACGATGGGTCCAAATGACATGTAATCACAGCTAAACCCTTTGTTATTGCTAGAGGATCACCCAATTCACTTCTTAGTGTTAACTGACAGAGTTCCAAATGCGTCGTGTTTACAGGAACATACTGAAGATGCTTTATATCATAATGATGAACAAGTTGATGTTTTTTTGTCCAAAAACACGTAGGGGGGACATTTGAATTAGCAAATGTGTTTCCACAAAGGATGCATAAAGAAATATACAAGAGTCCGATGGGAAACCAGGTGGATATCAGAAAAATAACATGATCCATCTTGCTAACAGTGTCAGCGGTTTTACCAGTGATCATATTCTGTTTAAAACCAAGAACATCTTTCAGATTATCGTTGCGATGAATCATTTAAGTGTCAACAGGTGAGGTAATGTAAATCATATCGTGTTCCATTGAATAATTAAAATGGAATGTACCATTCCTACGATATGAGATTTTTCTATTAATTTTACGACACGAATCCGTCATAGTACCATATTCTTTATATTTCAATGAGACATGTGGATACTCACTAGATTTATGTGCTTCAACCCATTCATACTCGACAAAGAGTGACCAATCGAATGATATAATTTTTTATATCATACACACGATCCTTTCTCAGAATATCATAGTTATTTTTGAGAATACAGTCGACAAGAGCCACTTCTTACTTTCCGTCTTCGAATTTGATGGCTGGGAAGAGTTTCGTCCAAAAATCAGTTTTTGTATTCAAGTCATTGTAAAGAGGATCAGAGACGTTGGACATAAATGTTAAATAAAAATCATTGGGCATTGTCAATATCTTCAACACTGATCCAAGAATCAAAATCAGAGTTGTATCCTAGCCACCGAACAAGTAACTGATCCTTACCCCTACGAGTACGAGTTTTTAATATCTTTTCAATTTTATATATTTCACTATTATTTTTAACTTTTGTAGTTCATAGTCATAAAAGCCACCGATAATGTCTTCATCTTTGGTATCTCGCAGACGATAAGTTATTGGTTTGTGTCTTGGATTTTTGCCACTTTAAAAAGTTCAGTGGACCACAAATAATTACCCTTTTCAAAAACATTAGTTGTTCTATTAATTCGAACAGTATCACCAACATTGAATTTTTTCTTCACAATCGTTTCACTGGAATATTGTTAAAGAAAAGTATCAAATGTATCATGATCAGAATGATGAACTTCCGTTCGGCTTGAGTTGGACAATGACCGATGAGGTCGTTGATTATAAATCAACATGATTTTATCTAAATCATGAATAAACGCAGGTGTATTTTTCAACGTGCAATATCTTGAAATTGAAAGTCGAATAGTTCTTATCAATCGTTCGGCCAATGCAGCCTTTATAGTTCTATGACTATGATAGAGCATTGTATTATATTTCATTAGTACTTTTTCAACATGGGGATTAACAAATTCACTAACCCGATCCGTTAGAATTTTATATATGAATCTTGTTCGAGAATACTTTCTATAGCCTGAGCAACTTCAACACCTCTCTTTGACCGCAATGGAATTGCATATGCATAACGACTAAAAACACTGATTGCAAGTAGAATGTACTTGTAAGGTGTATTGTGACGCCGGTGACTCTTTTCTAGAGTTAAGAGATCTGCTTGCATTATATGTAGGGGGGAAAAGCTTTAGTTTTTCGATAAGGATTAGAACGAAGTCTATGGTTTCTATGTAGAGTGTAACTTGATTCATTTTGTAGATAGTCTTGTACACTTTTAGTGTGAACACCAGTGACTTTGGAAAGAGTGGTGGGGGAACTTAAACTTCCCACTTCCCTAATATTTTCATAAGCACTTTTCAGGACTTCAACCATTTTGAACGTGAACACGTAGGGTAACGTCCACTACCCTTTTGTATACTAGTGGGTGATGATGGTGGTGACGTTGACTTGATACGTCTTCGCTTTTCTCTAGCTATCAGCGGTGTGCTCCTCCTCCTCCTCATTGTCAAATCAATGTTTCTACTAGGTGTGCTAGTATTTTCCAAGATGGATTTAAAATCTTCATCTTCTTCTTGTTCATGTTTTAACGTTGAGGAAGGAGTATGTTCATTTAATTTTTTTTAATTTTCATATTGCTAATAAGGCTTTTGGGGAAGTTTAGTGTATTTAGAAAGTTGTATAGATGAGTTTCAAACGATAAAAGTCCTTTACGATTAGTAACCATATCATAGATTAAATCAAGTAGATTATAGCTCTTACCTTGAATTATAATCCCTTTCTCATTGCTATCAACTTTAATATGATCTTGACCCCTTTCCATGAGATATGTTATGAGTCATTAGCTTTGTTCACGATATGAGTGCGGCATTAGATTTCCAATGCTCGACACTATTGAATCAAACTTCTCCTTCTTTAATTGCGTTCCAGCGATAGCAGAAGAATCCTGGGGGGATGATTCTTTTTTGTGATCAGTGACACTGTCTCTCGCACGATAGCGCTTATGTTTATCCACTTGGCAAAGTGTATCTTGAAGTAAAAGTAGTTTTTTATCATCCTCAATATTCTTGTTATCAATGAATTTACTTAGATTGTACTCAAAGTTTTCCACGAGTGAGAGAGCGAGTTCTATTGTAGTCAATTTATAGGGTTTAGCCATCTAGGGAAAACTGTTTACAAGTCCTGCAATTATTGGCAGTAAAAGTGTAAAATAGCTACCACTCGCTTGAAGAAGACGTTTCCTTTTAAACTTAATTCCTGTCTTTTTACAGGCCAACGCACGTACAATGGAATAATGTTGCTTTGCCTGATGCTTAACTGCTTCTGATAGTTGAACATTACCCTCAGTAAAATTTAAAAAAAGTTCAGATATTAGATTAATGAAATCATTGTCAATACCATGTTTGAGTATGGCTTTCCTAAGTGGGGGTTTTGAAGTGCTTAGAACGAAAAATAAATGTATATTTTCATGTAGTTTTTTCTGTGTGAAGATGGCAACTAGTAGCCTTTTTTACTGTTCACGGGGAGATATACTGTAATTTCATTGTCAAAAATATCTGTTACTAGACGTAAATCCTCGGGTGTATTTTGATTAAAATCCAATAGGATGTAGCCGTAGGGTTTATTAGTTGCCTGATTGTACCCTGAAAGTAGAAATTTGGGGTGCCGAGGAATATTTGTTTATTGAGAGTTATTAGCGAGCTAGAATCACCAACAAGTCTGTAGATGATATAGTAGGTCCAGTTCAAATCAAGTGTTCGCATACATTTGCTCTGATGAAAGAGATTGTGTAGAACTAGAGTAACGGAAATCTGTTCATGATGAGAGCGAACGGTAAACAATTGTAGCATTTCCTGGGACCAGGCGCTTTAAATAAGAAAAATGCACTTAAGTTTTTTTTTAATTTGTTTATTTATAAGAAAAACATAAACATATATTAGAAATAGGCACTAGGAAAATACACTTAAAATAATAACACACACCCACTTTATATTTAATAAATACACTTTTTTTATTTATTTATAATAAAAATTACAACATTTATTAAACAATACACTTAAAATAATATAACATTTCTTATTTACAATATTTTTAATTTGAAATGGGGTCCCCCAATTCAAATATGTTGGGGCGGCCGTTGCGGCAACCCAAGGCCGAGGCGGCCACTGCGGCAGCCAGGAAGCACGTGGGTCGGGCTGGACCGGGGCCGGAGGGAGCATTAAATAACTGTGTATAGTGAAATTATGAAGAAGAAGTAACTGCTCTGCCTTGCACACACATATTGAAAATTTTTTATAAGAAAATAAAAAATTTAAACACACACCACCCACCTTGTACCATCAAAGAATTTATGTTAATTTTTTCAGATAGAGTTGCTTTCTATTCTCTACACATTCAACTCGGTCTGAGATTAAATAGTGACCGTGGGGTAGTACATTCTCTCCATCCTTAAGTACTTAAACTTTGTCTGATATGGCCGACATGGCGTTTTTCTCAACTCTAACTGTGTAGTTTTTAAATTGTAAAGAGCGAATCGCCATGACTTTCGCTCTTGGGGCTAAACTACGTTCTATACAGTTTCTATTACACTCATATCGAAATTATTTTTTACAAAGTGTGGAGGTACCCCCTTGCAAACTTGTTTGATATCCTTGTTGTGCGTTTCCACACAGTATACCTTCGGCCCAGGAAACACACCACTGGATATTAGATCGCTTCCGTTTCAGAATTTAACATTAACAATTGATTTGGGGCCTGGCGTTTCACTAGCTGTGGGTAGAGGGATTCATTACAGTTGGTGTAGTCCATTCGTGAGCTAAGGCACTCTCCATTTTCTAAATCATTCAATAAATTGTCAGTTTTAACTTTTAACAGGAGTGAATCAGTGTCCCCGTAATACACTTGAACTTGTCCCTGAATCGGCCATTGTACCTTGCATACATTATGATAACATGATAACATGAGTTTTTTTTATATTTCCGTTATTGCAGTCCCGCCTACAATATTTTATTTAAAATGATGTTTCTTTTCTTACGATGTAGGAGCACCATATAAGAGTCTATGATTGTGAACGATGTGAAGTTTGGATCCGCAATGATTCGAGCACAATCTTTGGGATTGGTTACAATGTCAAAAAGACTTCTGTTTCGTACGCTTTCGTACATTTTACCGAAGGCTGAGTTTAAAATGATTTTATAAATTTCCTTCTCAACATTCGTTTTTGCTTCTGAACGTTTATTGATAAAGGGGTTAATAAAAGTTTTCATGTAAGGCTTTTGATCATATTGGAGAGCTCTATGAATCTTTGGAACTTTGAAACCATTGGACACCATCCATTTCAATAGCACGCGATGTACAACGATATTCTGTTTCGGGTTGAGGATGGCAATAAGTTTTTGCTTTGAAGGCACCAAGTGCATACTCCCATCCTCTAATAAAGATAAATTGTAGGGACTCAGAGAGTCCCTACCCACCGGCCTATTTATGCACGGGAAAAAAAGTCTTTTACCGAGTCATGGATTTCCATGGGTATTTCACCGTCAATTTAAAAAAAACATCCCTGTGCCCCATTCTCCTCAACGGTAGCAATGTTGCGGAAGTTCGAAGCACATAGATTGTTCGGCCATTTTTAATTGCTACGCGGCAAACAGAAGTGAGACATTGCTGACGGATAAAGGGAATTCATATAAAAAAAACTGCATCTGACTTTTCATCGGTGTGCTGTCTGGTCGGATCAGTTTTCATGATATGGTCCCCGTGAAAAACATACCCAACCCTCATTGATCTCTCTACAAACAGATGTTGATCCACGTTGGCGATCAGACCTATTTCTTCTTTGCTGATTTTAAGTATCAGGTCCATCGCCAGATGAGGAGTGGAAAAATAATACCCTAAATCCAACCCAAATTCCCCAGAGATTTTATCCGTGTTTTTGCATACAATGTCTAGAAGAGTCAGTACATCACTGGCCAAGTATAGTTTACTGTAATCCCACGCATTTTTAAGCCCACCTTTTTCCCAAACCCTCTTAGCAAATTCATCGTCACTAGTGGTGCACTGACTCTTTGTAAGAGAATTGTAAAAAGCTTCAATGGCGGTAACGACACCTCATCTCGCCTCGAGGCAGAGTTGTAGTAATCATATGCATATATGCTTTTAAACGGCAATAAATCATAATCTCATCATCAGGGAAGCGCTGGTTAGGAGGGGGAAGCTATCAAAATTGTCGCTTTTCTGTACCTAAATCAATTTACTTAAGGACTTGGGGAAGAAACTGAAAGAGTCTAAAAACGGATCTTATTCAGGCACGTGTTACCCTTGTCAACTGTTTTCCACATG
>JAQQPU010000607.1:50579-62486 GCA_029168905.1 Artemia sp. Kazakhstan ARC1039 | reverse complement strand
AATCGCGAGACGATCCTTTGCAGACAGCACCATTGGATAATGCGTATTTCTCAAACGAGAAATAGCGCCATTAGCCGTGCCAATTAGTTTAGTCAGTGCCTTGACCATACACTCGTTCTCATCCAATGTCTCAACTATTTCTAACAACCGCATGGTGTTAGAACTGTGTCTTTGCGCATGTGAATAGGACACTGCAATGGCCTGGTGTTCTTTGATTCGGTTTGGATATTGGGGGTCATTCACCACCACCAGCTTAGCTTCACAGTCTAAAGATATTTTGTTGCATTGGAGGAGGGTGTTTTGGAAATTTTTAAAGCGTAGAATGGCCCTATCCCCTGAAACCGTTTCCACTGTCTGGTAGCCATGCCGTCTACAGTGTCTCATGTGATTTTGAAGCTTTAATTCAGTCCAAAATCTAGAGAGGCATGTTGGACAGTAGAAACCGTACCCCCTTATTCTTACCCTCCCCCAGAACTCTACTAATGTCTGTAAAAGGGTTAAAATGGCCAATTGCATTCGGTTCACTAGGTGGTGTATACAACAACCAAACCCAGTGTTTGACCAAATCAACTGACGGGCCCCATACGGGGAATACCACCCCCTTCTTTTTAGAACGAGCCCCATCTTCAAATTCAGTTTCATACTGAACCACAGTAACGCCGATATTTAAATGGGCTTTAGCCCTTTCAAAAATATCAATAGATCGTAGCGTTACTGGGTATTTTCCTTCTAAACAAGAAAAATCTACAATTGGGAAATTGGACACGTCCTTTCCATGTACAGCCCAGTGATCTAAATTCGTTTTGGTGGCTTCATCTTTCAATGGTCGGAAAGCTGACATGAGGAAAGCATACCTGAAACATTTTTGATCTGTTTCAAAACAAATCCGCTGGACACCTTTACAACCTTCTAGATCTGGATTATATTTTAAAATTATAACCTCATCCCTATGCCCCCCTCTCAAAATAAAATCTTTCTTAAATTTACAAATATTTACACTTAAATTTTCAATAAATAAAACTACAGACCCGCTCCCATTTTCGTTATAGTTCTCGAGATGCGCAATAATTTGCCCTACCCACTCGGAAAAAACTCCCTCAGAATTTTCTAAATTTGGATAAATTACGTGCATCTCGGAATGTATATGATGATAATAAACTTCACTTTTCCCCTCATTTAAATAAAAAACCTTTAAAACAATAGAAACCTTAATTGAATCCCTACCTCCCCATAACTGAATTTGGTTCTCCAGTAGTGCACGAATTTTATCTACATAGGCATGCACAATTTCTACAGGATCAAACACAATTTTTCCCCCCATAAGTGAATTAAAGGGATCCCCAAACGTCACAGTGAAAACAACTATATTATTTAAAATTGTATTCGACAATAGAAAATCGGGAAGTTGTACCCCCCTCTTGTATATTACCCCCTCCCCCAAGTTGTTGAACAATATTTGGGCTATGCTCCACTTCAGTTGTTTGAAGTGGAAGGAGGTAATCAGTGGGAGGAGGGTTCCCAGTTAATTCGTTTGTGAAATCCTCTAAAATTTGTAGGGTATTTGGACTCAAGCCCCCCTCTGAACTAGGAACACTACCTTGCTCAACTGTGCTAGGTTCTAAATTGAAAAGAAAATTATTTAAAAAATCATTAAAAGGTATTTCATCAGAGTTAATGATACCATGCCAGTCGTTGATAGCTGAATTGTCCTGAATGTCATGAAACTCCATTGCCCCTTCAATGAGTTCTTCCTCTCCTTCACTCGATGACGATGGTGAGTAAGGGACCAATGCTCCAACCTGTAAATGAAAAATAGCTTATTTTCAGTGTTCAAATCACCCCTACTGTTAAAATTTGGATTATTATTGCTTAAAACACGCTTAATAGCATTTGGTTAATTCAACTGAAAGCAGTCAATTTCCAACTTAAGATATTTACAATCTAAAACATCGCCTTACATAGAAGGCGGCAATTTTTTCAAAAAATAGTTTATTTCAAAGTGTTCAAATCAGTATTTTTTGCGGCGCTTTTCGGGCCCGCAGTACATCCCGCGGCGCTTCTAGGGCCCGCAGCACATCCCGCGGCGCTTCTCGGGCCCGTGGCGCATCCCGCGGAGCATCCTTCCGCGCTTCCCCGAGGCGCTTTTCGGGCCCGCAGCGCATCCCGCGGCGTAACTCGGGCCCGCAGCGCTTCCCACAGCGCTTCCCGACCGGCTCCCATAAAAACTTTACATAATGCCCGTCAAAAGTTGATATATTTTTCTCTAATTCCACACATATTCAGTGAACTCATGAGCTTAATTATTGTAACCTATCGCGCGCGAGTGTTCCGATTTCCAAGATTGAACTTCAGACGAGGAAAATGCCGGGAACCGTTAGCTTGGTTTCCCCTCGCTAATATCTTGGCACGATAGAAATATTCAGTGTAAATTACGAGATCCATATGTGACAGATGGATAAAATGGAATAATCTCTCTTAAAACTATGTGAAAAATAGCATTCGCAGAGTTTCAAAGGTATCTAAAATATATGTGATAGTGAAGAGATAGCAACAGAGAAAATAGTAAAGATTAGAAAAAAGAGCGGTTTCTTTGCAAAAAATTACATTTAGATATAATTTCTTAAACCACATTGGCCTGACATCACATAAAGAAAGAAAAACGAGCAAAAATGGGGTTTTTATAGGCCAAATGAAGATACTGAAAAAACGAAGCGAATAGTTCGAGAGGACAAACGCCTCTCTTCTTCAGCGCGAAACGAAACGATGTATCAATAAAAGCCAAAAATTAAAAGAATTAAAACCAAATACCTAACAACCATAAAAGCGAGTTATTCGCCAATATCCGCGATTTGCACAAAATCCAAAAAATATGATCTGCCATCGACGGATATTGGGCACCCGGATATTCTGCCATCGACATCGACGGAGTTGTTCGCTAGTATCCGTCGATGGCAGATCATATTTTTTGGATTTTGTGCAAATCGCGGATATTGGCGAATAACTCGCTTTTATGGTTGTTAGGTATTTGGTTTTAATTCCTTTAATTTTTGGCTTTTATTGATACATCGTTTCGTTTCGCGCTGAAGAAGAGAGGCGTTTGTCCTCTCGAAATATTCGCTTCGTTTTTTCAGTATCTTCATTTGGCCTATAAAAACCCCATTTTTGCTCGTTTTTCTTTCTTTATGACATTTAGATATCTCTGAGGGAGGGCAGAGAAAATAATGGTTGGGGGTGAGGGGTTAATATCTCAGAGATACACTTTTACACAATGTTGAAAAATAGTGAAAAGGAAAATACATTGGAAGAAATAGATGTGTATTTCTATAAGATAGGTAGGAAAAAAATGCTCACATTTGCATATCCTGGCTGCACTTGGGTGCCTGAAGGTCCAGGTAGTGCGTGTTGGAGGGCGGACGGGCCGACGTCGTCAATTTCTTGTGCAGCTGTGCCATCAATGTCATAGGGCTGTGCAGCCGGGACAGCTTCTGAGACCCTTGAAAAAGCTTGCGTAGGTGGGGCTTCGACATTGTAGCTATTCGCCCACTCTCTCTTTGGTTTTCTGAGTGGCTGCATTGGGTCAGGCAGCGTGGAGCTGGGGGGTTTCGGCCAACGATCATATTGAACAACTGTTACTCTTACAGGGGCTGCCTCACCCTCTCTTGCTTTCTTACTAGGAGGTGGGGTGCATTCTTCACTATTTGCGTTACCCCTAGCTCTCTTTACAGCTGGAGGGGCCGAAATACATTCTTCATAATTTGCCTTAAAAAGAAGAGAAAAAATTAGTATCAAAATAATTTCCCCCTTTATTTTAAAGAAGGAGAATTAGTATCCACACTAACCAGAATTTATTGTCAGACGTAATTTGTCTAGAAAAGCATTTATCTCATTTCAGTAAAGCAAAAAGTAAAAATTTCGCGAGAAATATATTAGGCTTAGAAATCAAACGTTTTTATTAGACAATCAGTAGTCTATAGCCTTAGGATAGAAATCATTGTTTCTATTTGGACCATTTAGAAAAATGTTAAATGTTCCAGTCTATAGGCTTTAAATTAGATAAAAGATCGTTAACCCGGCGGTCTATTGGCCTAAATTTGCAAACATAGGTTAAAATGCTATTCAATTTACACATAATATAAGCTTCATGCAACTCCTAAAGACCATTCTTTCTAGCATTGCACAGTTTGTTTTCATTTTACAATGATTGCGATAGAATTGAGGCATTGCCCCCTCCCTCCCCCTTTTACATAATTTACCTACAACGAAGCTGTTAGAAGCGAGGCATTGCCCCCTCTCCACCCCCCTTTTATATAATGTCCTAAATATATTGTTAGACCTTAATTTGAAAATAATCTGTTTCACTTCTCCAAAATAATGCATCACGTCTGTGCCTAATTATTGCATCAAAGTGTTTTAATTTTGACGGAAGAACAGTTCCTTTGACTTTGGCCGCTGCGTTCGTAAACACAGAGGGAAAAGGGTGCAAGCTAATTTTAACCTCACGCTGGAGCACTGAGTCAAAACAGAGCGGCATTTTCTTTAAAAATTGACAGAAGTCAGTAGACACTTTAAATCACATTAGAGAAAGGCTAAAATTTAACGAAACGAAAATTATTTCTATTTGCGAGAATTTTGGTTGTAAAACAGTGGGGGGGGGTTAGGTTTCGAGGGTAAAAAGAATATATTTTACGTTTTCCATCGAGTATAAAGATTGTATAGTGATGTTTGTATTGTATGGGGGGGGAGATTTACCTGAATATACTGGAGGGTGACCAAGGAAAATAATTTTATTTGAAAATAAAAATGTGCTTACATTGCAAATTGAAGTTGGTATGGCTTCTAATTCATCAAATTTATCCATTGTTGTTTGAACTATGTCAAAATACTTTCTGATAATTTAATCACATTGCATGCCCATTATATACGAAATCTCAAGGTCGAATTGTTATGTAACAAGCCCTCTGATTGGCTGAGAAGGAAACACGTGATGTAACTGTTTCCTAGAAACTCATAACATTTGCCTCGAGCATGCCAAAAACACACCTGGAGAAAGAGGTCATTGACCCCATTAACCACGTGTTCTCCCTAGGGACTCTATGCCCATATATTAACTCCCTCCTGGACCTCCTGAGGCATTTCTACTACTGTAACAAATAAGTTTTAAAGTGATAATTTTATTGAGTTTCCTAGTGCAGTTTTTCAAACAAATCTTTTTCTTAGGGTATTGTCTCCTACTTGTCGTTCCATTAGTTTCAAATAGTGTCAACTACATATTTTTCACTTTAATTGATATTTTCCGTCCAAAAATAATTCACAACACTGAAGAGGTTACCTTTTTACTAAGCCTATGTTTTTGGTAAGTCTACCTTTTTACTAAGACCTTTACCATCTTTATTAGGTGATGATGAAATATTCGTGACAGATAATATACGGGGCGAGAATCGCTCTGAATGGCTGATCGTGAGTTAGATGAGCCACCCTTACCTGCGGTTATTGAAACTGTCATCGAGACTTCCAGTCTTCTAGGACAAAGAAAAACTATTCCTGAAGTTACTACTAAAAGTGTAGAAAAGACATTACTACCTCTTGTAAACCAGGTAATATATGTTATTCCTTGAAAGATTATGAAGCTAGCAAGGTCGTATCCAGGGGGTAAGGGGTTTGAAGCCCACGCTCGATATGTTTTTCCGACTCGTAAAAACGTAATAAAAATGAATATAAACAAATTTTTTATGGACTTTTTAAAGTTTTCTGTAACCCCCTCCACCTTCCAAAAAATATTTTTGTAAACTCCCCCCCCCCCTGAATAAAATCCTGGATACGACCCTGAAAACTAGCTAAGGTCATTCAGTTTTTTCCCTACTTTGTCTTTATTTTATTTACTACATGACAAATAAGGGGTAAAAGGGCAGCACTTACTTGAGTAAACTGCTCTTATATACGAAACAGCCTTTAAGTAATATTCCTCAAAAGGGTGTAATTTAGGTGGCCTTAAACCAAAATTTAATACAACGGACAATAGAATACTATTTTTAGTTATTTGTTGAATTGTATTTTTCCTTCTCTTGATAAGAAAAAATATTTTAGAATTACTAATTCACCGAAGATTATTCCAATGGACTATATTGACCGCATTCGGTCAATATCTTGGCTTTATCTATTGTCTTTCTAAATCTGCTTCGAATAATCAATTGATGCCTCTCTTATGGAAACTTTCTATTTCGATTGTTTTAAGATAATGATTCATTGATGTATCTTCGGAAAATCGGATGTTTGGATGCACGCGTTCGAATTGAGTTGCATCAAACGGTTCACGATAGCGAAGTGTGACTAAGAAGAGACTCGGCCCAATAGTAACCGAAACTCTAAAAAAGAGAATTATGATAAAAATAGATAAATGAATATAATTGCCATTTTATGATGATCCTAAATATATAAAATTCGTTAAGTTTTATGATGCCCATCAAAAGCTACGACCCTGAGAAATTATGCCTGATTTTCGAAAAAGGGAGGGAACCTCCCAAAAAGTCAATTGATCTTAATGAGAAACACACCAATAGTATCAACATTTCAAATGACCCCACTGTAAAGGTTCCAAGCTCCTATCTACAAAAATGTGGAATTGTGAACTTTTTGGCTGACGAAAGATCTTGTATGTGTGTTTTCTTGTTTTTTTGTTTTTAGCTTTCCCCAGAGACGATCGTATCGTCCTAATGGTCCTAGAAGATCCATAAAACGGAAATGAAAAGTTCTACTGTCCTTTTAAGTGAAAAAAAAGATTGGAGGGCAACTAGCCCCTGTCCCATGCCCATTTTTCCCCGAAAACATCGGATCAAATTTTAAGATAGTCATTTGATTCAGCATAGTTTTAATGCTCAATAATCCTTGCCTTCCGAATAACCTTTGACATGACCTTCCGAAGTCCCTGGGGAAAGGCCTGTAAATTACATGATTTGCTCATGCTGTTCACATATAGTATTTGTTATTGGGAAATATCGGGATATTGTTTAAACGGAATTTCCTAAAAAGTGAGATTTTCTAGGTGGAACAGTTTTCGTGTGGAGTACAGTTTCTGAGAAAAATTTTCTAGGAAAAATTTTTAAGGGGGGGGGGGATTTCCTGGCATGAATTGAAGAACAGTCAGAAACTAAACAAAAAAAACAAGCATTTTCGGCTGAAAGTAAGGAACAACATAAAAAGAAACAGAAGTAAGGAAACTTAAAAGAAACAGAAACTATGCTATAAATGATGGGGACTGCCCCTTCCTCAACCGTCACTCTTTGCGCTACAGTATGATTTTTTGTCGCAATACTTTCAGAAAGACTGCTCAAACTCAAAGCCCGTCGAGTTTGTATGAAAAATATTCGTAAAAACCTTAACACATTAGTGTAAAGAGCGAGCGTAGCGCAAAGAGCGAGGGTCGATGCAACGCTGGGCAGCGCATGTCAAAGTTGTTGGAAAAGAATCTCCCTTTTTGGTGCCAAAACAGAGATATAGAGAGAGCTTGGAAAACGTCAGTGAATGTGTTTCAGTGTAGTCTAGTATTGGTTTCAGTGTATGTAAGTATTTTCCCAATTGCGTCTAAGTTTTAAGTATCGTTTCAGAGTGGTTTCATTCCAAAGGAAGTGACGCTGTGAGTAATGTCAGTGTGCAGCGTTGCCAGAGACCTCTCGAGGTGCCTGAAACCGGGCGGCCAAAAATTTTTTTGTGTATTTTGAAAAAGCGTAGTTTTGCGTAAAAATGAGGAGTGAAGTTAGCTTCAACTTTAGAGCTATTCCAGAGGATCTTCTGAAAACCGTTCGAGATATAGACATCCATCGTTTCCTAAAAGGGCGGAATCTCAATGCTACAAATGTCCAAGCGATAGATACAGACGATCTGCGAAAATTTGGAATCGTGCAGGTTACACTTAGTTTGGCAGTCGTCACCGATGTTTTTGTCGAGAAATGGAAGATAATGGACCTGAAGATAAATTTTTATCAAGTTGTTTACCCAGAGTTTGTGGAAAATTGTGGCAAACGCCCAGTTGTCGTTTATCTCCGAAAAATCCCCGGCGAATCTTCAGCCAATGAAGTTAGAGCAGCGCTCCGACGCTAATGGCAGGTCCTGAACATGCGTCGAAAGATTTTCGAAGGGGAATATTTTGTTGAGGTAGCACTTATTTGTATCGAATCCCACATTCCACCAGCGATTACGATAAATCAAGAAGGGATTTTTGAAAAAGATTTGTGTATCCTACGATGGCCAACCCGAGCTTTTTTTCATCTACCACAACGATGACTATGATGCTGCAAACTGCCCGAGAAAAAATCCGAACCAGAGAAGGGGTAACAACAGGAAAAAGCCACAATCCTTGGGGAACGGCCGGGTTAGCCACGCCGGCACAACCAACGATCCCAGACGAAGCAAAATCAGCACTACATGGTATTGTATAGCTTAGCAGCACAGAAGCGGTCAACTTAGTTTTCGCAGCCACATCACAAATTCATCAACAAGAGAATCCGGAACACTATACCACATCTCCGCTCGTAAGAAAACCCGAAACAGAAGCCACCAACCAACTGGATCGAACTCAGTGCGCTAACAATGAAAAGAATGAAGAGGAGAGTGCTCAGCACAAAGTAAATGAAAGAGCCTTGATCAGCAAACAGTCACGGATACCAACTCTAGGCACGGCTTTCAAGGAAAAGCCAGAAACCAGAAAGCTGGGAGACACTCCCAAAAGAGAGTAAAGCAATGTCTCGTAAGATTCGGTGGAGTCAAGCAGTGAGAAGAAAAAAGGTGCGAAGCCAAGCGAAAAGAAAAAAAGGAATTAAAACAAAAAAAAATAAAAAGACCCTAACAAAAATATGGCTTTCAGAATAGGAACTCTAAATGTAAATGGTCTAAAACAGGAGAAAAACAGGAGACCAGTCTCCTTAACAAACTGCGACTATAAAATATGTACTAAAGTATGGTTTAAAAGGCTGGAGAAAAATGCAGCGAAAATAGTGGGAGATTACCAGTACGGTGTAATAAAAAGCAGGAAAGCCCCACATTTTTCTGACAGTTCGCAGAGACCTTTGCCTTGGGCGAGATAGAAAAACGATGGAAAAACTGATACGTTGGAACTTAATAGCCCTAGTTGGCGCTGACATAGTGAAGGTGTATGATTCCGTAATATGAGAGATTCTGTGGTTACTAATGCGACTAAAGATGAATTTTTGAAAGGAAGTCATAGATAAATTGGAAAGAATATATTTTGCACTGAAAGTGGTTATAAAAGTGAATGGAAGGCTGACGACAATAATAAACCTAGAAAGAGGTCTGCTGCAAAGGGACCCTTGTTCTGGAACGCTATTCGAATTATATCTCGACCCACTCTTTCGGTATGTAGAAGAAAGAATGTGTGGTGTTCAAGTTCCTGAAAATGTTTATCTGAAAAATGCAGCTTTCCTAGATGACGGAAATTTTATCACAGGAAGTGAAAATGATGTGAAACCCGTGTATAAGGGGCTGCAATGGTACAAGGAAAGATTCCACTTGAAAATACACAGACGAAAGAGCAGTGTACTATCCTTGAACAAATCTGCCACTTATGACGACATAACAAGAAACTATGGGCTTCCGTTTGCGGAAAAAGCGAGAGTATTGAGATTGACTTTTGAAAAAGTACTGAACACAAAAAAAAAATGGAGGAAAAAGTGACTAAGATAGTCGGGATATTGAGTCAACCGAGAAAAAGCCTTTCTCTTTTTCTCTTTTTTCTCTTTCTTCCCTTTTTTTTTAGATAGATAGATAGATTTATGTTTCATATACCAGTAAAATAATTACATAACAATCTACAAATCCCCACAAAGGCTCCATGGCCTGTAGGAGGGGGATTATGAAAAGATCAAATAAACATTAAACATTTAAACACTTAAGATTTAAACAATATAAACATAACATTAATACTTAAACATATAAACATAAGCATTTGAACTTTTCAAAACGATGTTCGAAAGAGTTCTGTATGTCAATACATATTGACTCACGCTATTATTTTACACTGCTCCTGTTTTCGCATTACCAGAAAACCTTGCCAAACAAACTGAAAAAGCCATCTGGAGATTTGTTTGGACGGGGAACTTGAAAAGTTACAGATGGAAATGCTATACCTTCCTCCGGAATCGGGCGGAACTGGGGTGGTAGATTTCAGGGTAATATGTAAGACGCTCTTCCTGAGAAACATTTGTGAATTTTTGGTTAAAGAGACGCCATCAACTGCAATTATCAGGCAGTGGTCCCTCCCTATAGGGAGTGAGGATGCAGAAGAGAAGGTGAAAAAATTAAGCGAAAAAATTCCGGCCTCTCTGCGCTGGATTGTCAGCCCCCTGAAGAAGCAAAGGAAGTGGGAGCCCTGAGATGTGACTCGGGAAAGGAGGAACTAAAGAAGGTATCGCGGGATGTTTTTAGAAGTGAGAAAGAACCGAATTATAGAGCTTGAGAAAAGCAGCCGATCACTGAGTTTCAGTTATCTTATCTAACAAATCTAAGTTAACAATCTTCAGTTAACAATCTAAGTGAATTACCGTTTAGTTATTAACAGAAAGGGTTTGTGTACTGCATGATTCATGGAATCTTACCCTTTAGGGACAGAGTTAGTCGCATATTGAAAACCGAAACACCTACTTGTTCAAAGTGTGGAGATGAAGTGCTTGACGGACTGATGCCCGAATTGATTCAATACCCCTCGAACGGTGGATTACCCCGAAGATTATTGGAAATATTCCACCATTTCTGAGGGACAGGACAGGTGGGGGGTCAATTTTGGAGGGAAAACTAAAAATACTCAGAATCGAAAATAAATGAGATCTGCCTCAAGGGGAAGGCTCAGATGCCCTTCGTTCCTCCATTTCTGAGGGCAGGGGAGGGGGGAGGTCAATTTTGGAGGGAAAACCAAAAATACTCAGAATCGAAAATTAACGAGATCTGCCTCAAGGGGAAGGCTCAGAGGCCCTTCGTTCCCACATTTCTGAGGGCAGGGGAGGGGGAGTCAATTTCAGAGGGAAAACCAAAAATACTCAGAATCGAAAATAAACGGGATCTGTCTCATGGGCAAGGCTCAGAGGTCCTTCGTTCCTCCATTTCTGAGGGGCAGGAGAGGGAGGAGGTCAATTTTGGAGGGAAAACCAAAATTACTCAGAATCGAAAATAAACGGGAATCTGCCTCAAGGGGAAGACTCAGAGGCCCTTCGTTCCCCCATTTCTGAGGGCAGGGGAGGGGGGGGGTTAATTTTGGAGGGAAAACCAAAAATACTCAGAATCGAAAATAAACGGGATCTACCTCAAGGGGAAGGCCTGGGCTGATGTTTGCAAGTCGAAGAATTTGTCTTTGTTGGTTTGAATGTCTAAAGTGCCTGTCTTTCTCTGTTTACATGTCTGATTCTTTTTGTTTGCATGTCTGGGTTGGTGTTTGCAAGTCCAAGTTGGGTTTTCAGACCTACGTTTTTTAGATTTTCGTGGGTGTTTGGTTCCCGGGGTTTATTATTTGAGAAATTAACTTTAGTATTTCGTGATTTGACGTGCCTGAAATCATGAATTAGAATATTTAATTAGCTGTTTGGGTTTTCAGACCTAGTTTCTTAGATTTTCGTGGGTGTTAGGCTCCTGGGATTTATTATTTGAGAAGTTAACTTTAGTATTTCATAGTTTGAATTGCCTGAAATCATGAATTAGAATATTTAATTGGCTGTTTGGGGATTTTCAGACCTAGGTTTTTTTAGATTTTCGTGTGTGTTTGACTCCTGGGGTTTATTATTTGAGAAATTAACTTTAGTATTTTGTGGTTTTACGTGCCTGAAATCATGAATTAGAATAGTTAATTAGCTGTTTGGGTTTTCAGACCTAGTTTTTTAGATTTTCGTGGCCGTTAGGTTCCTGGGATTT
>JAQQPU010000606.1:52745-64882 GCA_029168905.1 Artemia sp. Kazakhstan ARC1039 | reverse complement strand
TTTACTTTTTTACCAACCACTTGTTTACTTTTTGCTTTTGAATTAATAAAAAGAAAAGAGTCCTGCTACTGAAAATTCACTGACTATGTTTTCAAAGGGCTGAAAATATAAAGGAGTTAGAATGAATAAATCACTCTATAATGAAAAATGTATATTTTACATGTCTATTGTTGAATGAAAGCTTGGTACCTTTGCAGAGATAATATTTGTTTAATCCAATTTGTTGAAGTTATATAATGCAGAGGCATTGATTCATCAGGATACAATTGAAAAAAAAATATATAAATGTTTTGAAAATTGCCATATTTACTCAAAGTGGTTAGTGTCACTCTTGTTAAACCCATATAATTTAAACTGAACCAACTATGACAAAATCAAGAACCAGAAAAGCTTATGGGAAATGTATATTTGGGCTATATATTTGAGTACAAGGGGGAAAGGAGGTAATGTATAGTGGAGCTGCAGTCAAAATGCATTAACTATGATTATTCTGCATATTTTGAAGTAAAAATTGTTTTCTTAACATGTTTTCTTCTCAACAGCCTCAACAGACCAAGTTGTTGGTCTTAGACAGATAATTTAAGCTCCTGATAATTAATTCAGAGCTCAAAATATCTCCTTGGAAGGTGTTTTCAGGCTAATATCCCTATCTCCTACTCCTTCCATTTCTCCCATCTTAAGGCTTAGAAAACTGCATAAAGACAAGTTGATGCCTATTTTAATCTAGGGACAAAAGAATTTTTTCTATAAATTAAATTTAAGTCTGATTTTCTTTTACTCTGGGTTATGGAAATAATATACTTTCGTTAAATACAAAACAATTGATTGCATGATAGATTAAAAGAATTAATCTATTTGTCACTAATCTTCACCATTTCAAATTTTGTTAAATCTTTCTTCATTTGGTATGCAAAATTAAGTAATTTTTTATTCTTAAAAATTCTATTTTAAATAGAACCTTTTATCTTCAAGAGTATTCACCTCCCCTTCCCCTCATCATTGCTCTTGTAGTGCCTTTCCCTATACAACTATTGATGGGCACCATGTTTGATTGTGGTTCAACTGCAGTTTACAATCTTTTTAATGTCTAGGAAAGCTGTTAAGTAGTTGAATAGAATTTTACAGAAGTGATATTCTACTCAATAGGGCACTATTCTATTATTTTGGCCTATCTCCACAACTTCAAATGCTTGAAAAATTATTAATCCTGACATGGGCGCCGGTAGGGGGGCAGGGGAAGGGGGCATGGCCCCCCTGGAAATTTGGAACTATAAAGTAACTATAAGAAAACCAAAGGAAAGAGAGCAGAACAGAAAAAAAAACATGGAAACAATGTGTGTTGCCCCATTGTTAGCTACCTGCTAATAGATTAAGACGATTAATAAGGAAAATAAATGTTCGAAGTTGTTACTGAGTGACCCCTTTAGAGTTTTCCATGAAGATTTTTCTATATGATTTGGTTGGAGCAACAAAAAATTCAAATTCTTCATAGTAATGAATGGTAAGTAAATAGGCGAACAATCCTTGTGGTGTGAGTAAAAAAAAAAAATCAAATTCTTCATAGTAATGAATAGTAGGCTAAATAAATAATGATACTTGTCAATAACAAAAGTATAAGAGCCTAACTATTGATAACATTCAATTGAAGAATCAGCTTTTTATGGTGCTCCTAAAAATGTATTTGTTTTTTAGTAATTAGTGTAGTTATTAGTACACAAGAAAGTTCGTATACTAATTGAAAACACAAAGAAAACAACTTAATAAGGGACAATTTTGGTAAAAATATACCGCCAACTTTTGCTTCCATTGCAAGAGTACCCAAGAGCTGACATATGAAGCCACAATAATTAGAAATGTTTCCCCTGAATGGAATGCAGGGAAATCTATATTTTCCTCTTGAATGGACACGTTTTTGTGTTTTATTATCATTTTTTTTTCAGGAGTGATTGTATTTATCTAGTTTTAACTTTGAAAAATAATTAATTTTTTACACTTATGAAGTATAAAGGTGTCAAATATATTGGTTTTTGGTATTCAAAATTAAACTAAAAATATCGACATAAAAATTTGTATCTGATTTTCTTAATCTTAGTTTGAATGTTTTACTTTGAACAAACTACTTTTATAATGTGTTAATTTTTATAAATACTGAGTCTAAAGACATTAAATATTTTGGTGTTTAATAACCAAGTTGAAAACTGTCAATATTGTTAAAAAATATCCATTCAATGCTTTGGCATTGCTCAACAGAACTGAATGCTAGGAGTTTATTTCTTATTTTTTGTAAGTAGGCTATTATTTTGTATATTTTTTGTAATTACTTACCTTTTTCATTTTTATATACTTTTACTTTAATTAACATACTTTTTCTATTCCTGCAGAAAACGGTTAGTCTCTAAGCTTCATGAAATAAAGAAAAAAAAAACAAGTTTTTTCAGTTGTAAATAAGGAGCAACATTAAAACTTAAGATGAACAGAAATTATTACGTAGGCTAAATGAGGGGGTCCCCCCTCATACTTCACTCTTCACGCTACAGTTTTTTGGCACTTTAAAAAAAAGTTACTTATTATTCTAGTTAAATAATCCTTGGTGCTTCAGGAGTCGTTTTTAACAAATTTGAAGAAAATTGAATTTTTTGCGTAAAGAGCAAGGTGTTGAGGGGGGGGGGGGAACACCCATTATATACGTAATAATTTCTGTTCGTTATAAGTTTAAATGTTGCTCTTTACTTTCAGTTGAAAAAACTTGTTTTTTTGTTCAATTTCTGATTTTTTTTTTTTTTAATAACGCCAGGATACCTGGCTCCATCTCAATGAAAAAATCCCTCTCCCCATAGAAATATCCTCTGGACAATTCAATTCTGGCAAAAATTTACCCCAGACAATTACTCTTAACATCTCCACGTGCAAAATTGAATTGGTAGAGAAAGCAAGACATATAAAGAAATTTTGCACAGGAATTCTGAAAATTCACCCAGTGAAAATTTTCCCCTGAAAAGCTAACCCCCTGGAAACTTCCTTTTCCATGGAAAATTCTCCCAGCAGAATATTTACCCAATGCACCCACCCGAAAAATATATACGTACTTCCCAATAAAAATAAAACAATGGGCAAATTTTATAACTTAAATTTTTTGGTCACTTAAAAAGGGCACTAGAACTAGAATAAACCATCTCCCAAGTTTCTAGGTCAACTGTGTCAGTATGATCACTCCTGAAAAAAAAAAGAAAAACAGACAAAAAAAAAAAAAAAATAATAAACATGCATCTGTGATCTTTCTTCTGGCAAAAATTGCAAAATTCCACATTTTTGCAAATTTGAGCTTGAACCCTCTACAGTAGGGTTCTTTGAAATGCTCAGTCTGATGATGTGTTTTTCATTAAAAGTCTATGACTTCTGGGAGGTCTTTCCCCTTTTTTCAAAAATCAGACAATTTTTCTCAGGCTTGTAGCTCTTGATGGGTAAGACTAAACTTCATGAAACTTATATATTTGGAATCAGCATAATAAGCCAATTCTTTTGATATATCTATTGGTATCAAAATTCTGTTTTTTGAGTTTTTCTTACTATTGAGCTGGGTTGCTCCTTACTTACATTTTGTTACCATGAACTGTTTGATTGCCCATCAAAATCCAAAAAAAGATCATTTAAATGTTGATAGTTTTTTCTGCACTACCAAAAGTATTATATTCATAAAACTTTACATTTTCATGAAACATAATTAAACAAAAGAAAAGGTTTTTCAACTAAAGTAAGGAACAAGTTTAAAACTTAAAATAAATATAAATTACTCTGTATATAAGGGGGACTGCCCCCTTTTCAAAGATTTTAGTGCTTTGAAAAATCTTTTTTTTCTGATTGCATATTTTATTAAGAATTTGGAAAAAAGCCAAACTTCATAGTAAAGAGTAGGGAGCTAAGGAGCAGACAGCCCCTTTTATACAAAGATTATTCTGTTCAAATAAGTTCCAGCTCTCTTCATTGCTTTCAGTTGAAAAGCTATTTTTTTATTTAATTTCTGATTGTTTTCCAAATCATACCCAGGCCTATCCAAGATATAATTTGATGTATGGGTCCCTTACATCCTATGTTAATTGCTTTTAAGATGTGTAAATCAATAATTATATGTTGATTAGTGCCATCCTACCTTTAAATTTGCGATTTCAAGTTTGGGTACAATTTGAATATACTTAAAAAATTGGCCATGAATAGTAATTTTGGTGAAAAGTCCTTGTTAAGATTACTACTAAAAAATTTTAGTTGGATGAAAAGGAGTCTTATTGTTTGTGTGGATGGAAAATCTCTGAGACTTTTGATTTTCTACATAACTGAAGCCATCACAACCTCTAGAATAGGATTTTCTTATAAATAAATACATTACATACATTTATTTAAATACATTGAGATACTTCATCTAAATTGAAAAAGAAAAATATTACCATTTAAAATTACTGAAAACTAAGTTCCTAGCAGTATTTGCCACCTCAAAGAATGAGGTTTTAATTAATTCCTACTCCCCCCTACCTCTTTCAACATTTATCTGAAGCCTCAGGAAGAGTAAGCAGTCAGTCCATTAAAATATAATTTTGTAGGAATCTACCCCACCCCCCTTTATTGTAGCTGATATGCAATTACAGATCACCAAACGTAGCCTAATTTCAATACAAATAAAGTGAATCAAATTGGTTGAAACTAGTACTGCCACTATTTGGCATTACTTCTTTTACAACTGGGAAGCCTAAAATATCTTTGTTGATAGTTTTATATCAATTAGCTTCTCAGAATTATAAATTGATTACAAATTTGTCCTCTTTGGGGTAAAGTCATAGTTTGGAGCCCCAAACCCCCAAAACTGTCACCCAGCCACCACTGATATTTTGGCATCTGGCCCCCTCTGGAAAATTTTCTGCTGGTGCCCTTGGATCCTGAATGAAGGCTGATCCTGAGATAAAAACAATAGAATTAAAAAAATATAGTAGAATTCAATTTTCTATTCAAAACTCTTCCTAAATAGAATCTTCAGACCCTAAAAATTGTAACCCCCCTCTGGCCCTTCTAATGAGGCAAAATTAAACTATGGACTCTATTTAAAGTTGGAAAATATTATTGTTATTATTACTCATCTATTGTCTATAAAAAAGATGCTCTAGATGAGGCAAACACTAAAGATAAAAAAAGACACACACACAATAAAAACTCAAATACATGATAAAAACTTGTCATTACATACTTTATGTTAAAACAAACAAACTATTAAAAAACAAATTGACAACCATGGGTGAAGAAAATTGCTTTGAAAACAGGATAAAGATTTAGTAATACTGAAATTTGGATCTGCAAGGTCATACATATGGATAATTTTACAGTTTCTTGTCTAATGATGTAAATGTAAAAGGTACTTGAAAAATATAAAAGAGATGACTGTAGGTGCTTTTTATCTGTAACTGTAAAAACTTCCAGAATGGAGCAATGTAAAGCATATGCATAAATGCTATGGCATTGTAGATGGTGATGGTTGCTTTTTATTTTTCTAGCATAAGAAATACTAATTTTACAGTCAACACAAGATATCAGCAAGCAGCTAGTGTGGCTAATAGTTGAGCCAATTGGAAGGCCCAGGTATGTAATGTGGTCTGCAGATTTGATAAAAAAAAAACCATTCAGATTTAGGATAGAAGTAGAGGGAATTTACTTTGGTGTTCTCAGGATTGAATGAACGTCTAATTTTTGTATATTCATCTTTGAGGATTTTGAAATACTGCTCAATGCACTGGATTGTAAGGCTACGATTCAAGGTATCATCAGCAAAACAAATAAGAGACACATCAATTCCCTCAAGGATGCATGAAGGAATACATTTTGCCTGAGCATTGAGGACACAATATTGTAGAGGATTGCGGGAGTGATAGCTCCCTGTCTAGTCCCTTGTTAACAGGGATGGGGCACAGAGGAATCACAGGCATATTTAAGGAATTCAAGGAGTTTGGCCAAACACAAGAGTTAATATAATTGTAATATGTATGATGAAGAGCCAACTTCAGGGGTAAATAGGATGGGAGCATCAAATGTACTCTAAGATTTCTATATAGATCCATGAGAACATGGACAACTAACCTTGAAACAAAACAAATGATAAAGCATGGACAAATGAATTAAGGAGTTGACCAAATGAATTAAGGAATTGAGCATGGAAGAAACCATGATTAGCCTGAAAACCAAATTGAAATGGGCAGAGGTGGGGGGGGGGGACAGGAACATGATATTTCAGTCTTAGATCATCAATAAAAAGGAATTAAAAAGTTTACATAGCATAGTAGAGATGGTGAAGAGACAGAAGGAGGAGCATTGCAAGAATTGAATCTCCAGAACTAAAGCCAGAAAAAAAGAAACTGATAACTGAAAATTAAGATAAAATGTTGTTTTGTCAAAATTTCAATAGGCCTAGGTATAGACCTGTCATGCAGGCCAATTTCAGGATCCTCTAGAGGGAGAAGGAGTGGAGGTAAGTACTTCAAAATACCTCCTCGGGACACAATTTAGCCTGTACACCCATCCCTGAAAGTTTCATTTTCCTAATATAAACTTTTTCCAAGATAGCCAAAAGTAGCTAAAGAAGAATTTTACCAAGGTCAGGTCAAATGCTACAATAAGTTATGGGCAAATATTTCAAAGTTCATATTACTGACTTACAAATAAAGTAAACATACCATTTGATGCCTTTTATGCTCTTTACAAATATTTTTTTATGTTCTTTACAAATGCTTTTTTATGCTCTTTACAGATACAATATTCATTTTTTGTTGTAAATGAAATTTACCCCCATGCCTATATATACCTATTCAGGGTATATATTTGCACATTAGGGGGGGGGGGAGGGTGGAAAGTTTAGGTACTTATGCATTATATACTGTATCAAAAAAACTAGTCAAACGGGAGAGACAGATACCCAGTACTAAAATAGTTGTTAGAATGGAATGATAGGTGATTGAACTAATATAGATTTTAAAACTACAATTTGGGATTTGCTAAAGACAGAAAAAGAGGCAGTTGAATTTTTACAGAATAAAGGGTTATTGCCCAAGATGAAAGAGTGCAAAAATGGACAAACCATGACTTGTTTCATTTATTTCTGGACTAACAAATGGTTGTCTGTTGCCATTTCTGAACAAGAGCTAGGAATTTCTATACATATGGTAGTCAATTGGAATAATTATCTCCATGAAGTATGTGTGTTTTTTGTGCAACAAAAATACCGTAGGGAAATTGGAGGAGTTTATTACATAGTGGAAATAGACAAATCTATGTTTACAAAAAGGAAAAATAATTCTGGACAAATTTTACCTCAACAGTGGGTGTTTGGTGGTGTATGCCATGAAATGTGGAAAAGATTTTATGTGAGGTCCCCGACCAAAGTGCAGAAACTTTGCTAAAACAAATTGAGCTGCATATAGAGCCGGGGACAATAATAATATGAGATTTTTGCAAAGGATAAAAAACCATTGAACTGGAAGAAGCAGGTTTTATACATAAAACAGTCTAATCATAAGGAAAATTTTGTCACCAAATAATGGGTGCAAACACCCAAAAAGTAGAAAGGATGTGGGACTCAGCCAAATTGAGTGCAAAAATGGACACACCATGACTCTATACTTGTATTAGAAGAAACAATATTGGAATATGTGGTTTGCTAATAGTAGAATACCATTTGTTACTGCAGTTTGTTTCATTTATTTCTGGACTAACAAATGGTTGTCTGTTGCCATGTGTGAACAAGAACTAGGAATTTCTATACATATGGTAGTCAATTGGAATAATTATCTCCATAAAGCATGTTTGTTCTATGTGCAACAAAAAAAAACTTTGGGAAAATTGAAGGAGTTGATCACATAGTGGAAATAGACAAATCCATGTTTATTAAAAGGAAAAAAATTCTGGACAAATTTTACCTCAACAGTGGGTGTTGGTGGTGTGTGCCATGAAATGGGGAAAAGATTTTATGTGAGGTCCCCGACCAAAGTGCAGAAACTTTGCTAAAACAAATTGAGCTGCACATAGAGCCGGGGACAATAATAATATGAGATTTCTGCAAAGGATACAAAACCATTGAACTGGAAGAAGCAGGTTTTATACATAAAACAGTTAATCATAAGGAAAATATTGTCAACCAATAATGGGTACAAACACCCAAAAAGTAGAAAGGATGTGGGTCTCAGCCAAATTGCAAAATAAACAGCACCAAGGTGCTGCCCACCAACATCTATCAGATTACTTAGCAAAGCACATGTGGTGTACAGCAGTGACAGCTGAATGTAGATTATTTTTCAGCAATTGTGAAAGACATTACAGCATTCTCAGTGCATAATTGTAACTTGTAATTCTTATTATTTTGTTCATAAACCATTATAACTGGGTATCTGTCTCTCCTGTTTGACTAGTTTCCTTGATACAGTCTGCAGTGCTGCATAGCATATTATGCATAAGTACCAAAGTTTATTTCTGATGCAAATGAGAGGTAAGTTATAACTTTACCACCTCCCCCCCCCTAATGTAAATTTTTTGCAGTTCATATTATTGATTTACAAATAAGATGAAAATACCTCTCAATGCCTTTTTTATGGTCTTTACAAATATAATAATTCCTTCTATTGGAAATTCAAATTTACCTACCCCCACCCCCTTAATTTGCAAATATATACCCTGAATTGGAATATACCATGAATTGTCAATGGCAAGTTTTGAATCACAAAATTCAGCACTATTTTTGTCAATGGCATTTGAAAAACTTGAAATGGTATAAAAATGTGTAATGTTTGATTTGCCTAATAAATGAGGTTTGAATTATTATAAATAAATATTTTTGAATGTGTTACTCTTTAACAACATGTTTATAAACTAGTTATAGCCTTTTAACCACTTTTCAATATCTTAACTAATGTTGTTAACTTCTTTGCGCAGTCACATTTCAGGGTATATATTTGCACATTAGGGGGGTGGGTAAATTTGAATTTCTAATAGAAGCAATTGTTATATTTGTAAAGAGCATAATACAAAGCATCAAGTGGTATGTTTACTTTATTTGTAGGCTAGGCCTAAGTCAATACTGTAAAACCACCTAACAAGGGACACAGCCCAATCTAGGGACATTTTTCCAGGAAAGTTGCTTAGGCCAAGATATGTGGAGAAGTTTTAAGGATACTGCCAAACTAAAATTACTGTGAGTAAGCCTATTCATTTTTACATAGAATTGTGCCATTTTTTGTTTAATTTAGTGATTTTTTGTGCTCAAAAATAAATAAAAAGCAAGATTGTGTAATTTTGATTTATTTTTTAGGTCTGGAAGTGTTGTCTGGTGCTACAACTGGACAACTGAATAGGAGCTGAGAGCTAGCTAGACGGATTGCTATATTGTCAAGGATGACTGTAACCAATTTTCTAAGGAAAAGGTTTAGTTTCTAATTTCTTTTTTACTAAAATCTGTCTTTTTCAGGTTGTAAATTGCTCAATCAAGGGACATGAGCATAAGAAGAAAGCAGGTGGACAAGGATGCCCTAGAACATGCTCTAGCCGCTGTTGATGACGGAATTTCTTATAGAGAAGCTGGTGATAAATTTGGCATCCCAAAAAGTGTCCTCTATGGACATCATAGTGCAAGAAAAAAGGGTCATAAAATCTTAAAGATGGGAAGACCTCCCAAGATTGACATGTTTCAAGAGGAAGAACTTGTGAAAAGCTTGGTGAGTTGTGGACTTTTTCAGATTGTAGGACTTGTTGTGGACTTGTTTCAAGTTGTGGACTTTTTCAGGGCTATCCCATGACAGCTTTTGAATTGAGGTGTTTTGTGAAGTATCACCTAGATTGCCAAGGCAGATCATCTGGCAGATTCAAGGACAATATTCCTGGCATGCGGTGGGTGAAAAAATTTCTAGAAAGAAACAGTGGCAAACTGTCAGAGAGAATGGCCTCAAACATAAAAAGAGCTAGAGCAAAAGTGAATCATGCTATGGTTAGGGATTTTTTTGAGAAATATGCTAAAGACACAGAAGGAATTCCTCCTCAAAATATCATAAACTATGATAAAACAAATCTGACTGATGAGCCAGGGAAGAAAAAAGTGATTGTGAAATGCAGCACAAAGTATCCAGGAAAGATTTTGAGCTCCTCAAAAGCAAGTGTTTTGCTAATGATGACAGATACAGCAAGTGGTATAGTGTTGCCTCCCTATGTGTGCTACAGGGCAATCCATTTGTATTATGCCTGGACCATTGGTGGCCCAAGCAATGCAAGGTACAACAGAACAAAGTCTGGTTGGTTTGACGGCACCACTTTTGAAGATTACTTCAAAAAGATTATTTTGCCCTACTGTTGTCGGCTATCTGGGAAAAAAGTACTGATTGGTGACAATATCTCATCCCAACTGTCCCCAGAAGTAGTCAGATTATGTGAGGAAAACAACATTCTTTTCAAGTTCCTTGTACCAAATGCAACTCATTTTCTACAGCCACTTGATGTTGCATTTTTTGCTCCTTTCAAACAGAAGTGAAGAGAAATTCTAGACAAGGGAAAGATGGGACCAGGAAGAAATTTAAATGCTGTTGAAAAAACTCAGTTTCCAAAACTGCTGAACACTCTTCTCAGGTCAATTGAAGCAAATGCTCCAGCAAACCTCAGAGCTGGTTTTGAAAAGTGCGGGATCTATCCGTTTAAGCCAGAAATAGTGCTTGCTTGTCTGCCGCCTGGTGACCTGACTGACAAAAACTGAGGTGAACTTCAAGGCAGTCTTGTTTCTTATCTCAGAGAAATCAGGTTTGGCCCTGAGGACCCCTTGGGTTTGGCAGATGGAAACAATAACAAAGCAGGCCATGGCAGAAAAAAAAGGCTAACAGTGCCTGCTGGCCGGAGTGTCAGAGAAAGGGATACTGGCACAACCAGGGAAGAGTCATCTGAAGAATCAGGTTCCAAGTGATCAATACCGGTAGACACAACAGTCAATCTCCCACCTAAGACACAGTCACATTCTGCCAAAGAGAAGAAAATGGCTAATCCTAGAAAAAAGAAAACTGGTTTGTGTGGTCAGAAAATCAGCCAAACAAGCTTTGGTGCAAATCAGAAACAAAGTTATAAAGACAAGCACTTCAAGCAAAGAAAATGCTGATGACCTAGTGACCTATTTTAACAAAGACTGCAGCCCCAGTGCTGAACTCAAGGATTACAATTTGCAAGGCTAAATTTCTTTGACTTGGGCACAGAACCAGAAGTTGACTGAGAAGAACCAGAAGGAGATGCCAAATTGACTATTGGATCCTGGGTTATAGTGAGCTTTCAGGACCCAAGTGACACTTGGAAGAACAAAATCCAGAAGCTTTACATTGGGAGAATAAGTGAAGTGCAGCATGGGAAATTCACAGCCAAATTTGTAAGGAAGACTACCTCACCTTACTTTGCATTGCTGGCAGAGGAGGAAAAGGCCATGTTCAGAAAGTCAGACATAACAAAATTTCTCTAGCCTCCAGAGTTGACTCATAGAGGGGCTCTGAAGTTCCAAGATATTGGAAGTTTTTCAATTAATTAGAGCAGTGCCTAAAATAATTTATGTGATTCAAAGTGCATAAGATACCTTAATTTATGTGATTCACTGTATTTAACTGATTTTTTTTTTAAAGTTGTTTTGGAAGAAACTTGAAGTTGTTTTGGAAGAACCTTGTGGTCTAAAAGTATAGTCTATAAGCAATAGTGCCATATATTGCACCTGTAAATGAAAATAAACCTTTTTTTTAAAACATATTGAGTGTCCCTTGATAATTTAAAGAGCAAAAACAAGGTCTAACAATGTGATTCAAGTTACTGTCCCTAGATTGGAAACTGGGCCGAATCGAGGGACACCTCTTAAAAAAAAACTAAAAAAAAATTGATATGATAAAAAAAATTGCGGATTCTGCTCTAGTTTTCCTCTCATTGAGTTGTATCCAATAGCATAAGTTTCATTGTTCTATGATGAATAGTTGACGAGAAATTAATAAAAAAACAGAAAAAAGTGTCCCTTGTATGGTGGTTTTACAATATGCCAAATATGAACTGCAAAAAATTACTAAAATACATAGGCCTACCTGAATTGGTATATAGCCTATAGGGGTGGGGGT
>JAQQPU010000606.1:13061-23746 GCA_029168905.1 Artemia sp. Kazakhstan ARC1039 | reverse complement strand
TCTCTCCTGTAACTTGATATGTCTCTGCGAAATGTGTTTGCCGACAGAAGCCAAATATCATATCTAAAGTTAGCAAATCACAGATGGTGCGGGAGCCAACACTGAATGACATATCTCGAATATTCGTAACACGCAAATTGCCTCTTTGTGAAATGCGTTTGCTGACAGAAGTCAAATCTCCCCTCCTGTAATTGATAATGATCTCTCTTTGCGATATTCACCTTGCCGACACAATGCACTTGCTGACATAAATTGAATATATCTTTGTGAGTAGTAGAATTCTTTTGTGTATGCCCGCAACATATGTGCTTTGCTAACTTTAGATATGTTACTTTTCTAAATCGCTATTTAAGGAAGAAATGGACTATAAATTTGCTGTGCTAAAGGTAATGCTAGTATTTATTTTTCAAGTTGGGAGCTGTGGGATCTGGGCGCTGGGCGCTAAAGTATTAATGAATTTGGGTTCTTTGGGCGCTAGCGGGCGCTGGGCTTTAAAGTATCGTTGGTGCCACCTGCCTATTCTTGGACAGAATCTTTTATACTATTTTAATAACCAATTTACAATGAGCTGTTTGTATGTCCGAGTTTAGGCAGAATTGTCACTTGTTAGTAAATTCAAAAATAGGAGGCACTGTACAAGTGAAACTATTTGAATTAGTAACCTTCTTGTTCAGAAATTCTTCAGAAATTTTTTAATACAAAAATTAAGTTTCTAGGTGGTATAATACAGTAATTAGAGTAGTTTAAATGTCAAAAAGTTTTCAAAGTGATTAAAGTGTGCGACTACTGGGTGTCTTACCCTAACAGTCAAAGCAAGCCAAAGGCCAAAATGCACAACGAAACGAGTATACAGGCGTCAGGGACCCCAAGGGCAGAGTCCCTTGTGATTTAAACAACAAACCGTGGCACAGAGCTATCCCTACTTGGGAAATAGCAATTTTGAATATTTTTGGTTTATTTCAATTTTAATTCGTCTTTTCTTCCTTCATATCTATTTTGTTTGGGATCTTCTTGACTTTCCTCTTTTGAATACTTGTTTACCAACGAGACCAATTTCATAATGACTTCGACGTCCAGAGTTGCCAACGTTACGTCTTCTATCAATTCAAAATATTTTGTATTGTATTGTTTAATATGAGTTCACATTTTTTAACATCACAATCTGTGTACATGGATACAACATCAAAACTACAGAGAATCGTGTTGCTGTCTATGCGACAATTTCTTAATTTTTTTACGACATCAACTGAATTTCCCAAGTAAGAACTTTGAGTCCCCAAAAGCGGACGAAATGTAATTGACAATCATTTTCCTAATTTAGAAACCGGTGAATGAATAGTTGATACAATAGGGTGAAGAGCATTGTTCTTGTGGATCTTAGGTAAACCATAAATTTTCGGTGCTGAACAACCTCTGGGGAAACAATTTATTATAAAATTGAGGGGTTATTTGTAAATTGTTTTTTAGTACTTCTAATTTATGTTTTTCTTTTGTGTATTTTTCAGTGGAATTAAAACCCAGTTTTTTGTAAGTAATCTCATCTGAGATAATTGCTTTCATTTTTTGTTCATAATCACGGCTATCCAATATGCCGATTGTGTTGCCTTTATCAGCTTTGGTGATGATAAGGTCTTTATCTTGTTTTAAAAGTGTCAGGGTTTTTACCCTTACAATTTATAGACAGATTTATTGAGCACCGGAATTCAATAGATCATGCTCTAAAATTTACAAAACTTCCAGACAGTTTCACTTCAGCTTTAGCAGAACATATATTCTTAAATTCGGACCATTTTGTGCAGTTCGAGGAGGCAACAGCCATTTCCAATGATAAAGGTTTCACGCAATGGAATCTTGAAGCATTAGAAATTAAAAAACATATTTTTGAAGGTTTATCAATTAATAGAGATACTGGAAATATAAATATTGACCCTATTTATGATAGTATTTTAAAATAGGAACCCATATTTAAAAATAAAGTATTGCAAAATATCACAGGGGTTAGTGCATCAAAAGCTTTGCATAAAATTATGCCGCAATAACTTATTCCTTGTTCATTTGGTATTTTAAAAGATTTAATCCAGTTACTTTTGTGAGGTGGTTTCGCGAAGGTTGCTCCAAATTGTAAATTATAAGCAATTGTCTATTATATTTTTAGGTGAGTCTATTTTAGTTTTATGTACGTTTTTTAGTTTTAGTTTTTTGTTGTTTTTTTTTTCTACGCTGAAGACGCCTTGTTTGATACGGGCGAAATTTTTTTTTTTCTTTGTTTTCATTTACTGGCCATACCCGTTTTGTCGTATTTATATTTTTTCTGTCATGGCTTGCCAGTTCGGCTTTAGATCTTTTATTCGTCAAGTCTACGGGCAAAAATTATTCGCATCGGTGAATTTTTATTTTTTTTTTTTAGAAAAAAAATATGCAAATATAATAAATCAACGAGTTTTTTTTTTTAATTGCAAGAAAGAAACAGTCATTCCTAAGTCTTTTAGATTAAATACCCACTTTGGTATTGAAAATGAACAGAAATTGATGGATACGTTAAGTGTCATAGCTTTAAACCATGTATTTGCCGAACAAAAACAGAGACGTTTCAATTTAGTTAGAGATATTAATTATCACGAGAATTTTTTATTTAATAATCTTGAGTCGGAACTTTTCTGGAAAATTAAGGATATGGCTATCAAGTCATTTCATCATGATTTTCACCTTTCAAAGGTGTGGTTGGCTGATAAATCTAATGGACTTTTATTCGAGAGGTTCCAAGATCCTGATACCTTTTGTCCTCGTTTCTGTCCTGGTCCTGCTATCAAAAACATTTCATCCAAGTCTTTGACTATTCAGCAAGAAGAAATTTTAGCGAAAGGGCCAAAATTTTGATTTCCTTAATCGGTTCCTTATTTTAGAACAGTTTCCAAGGTGGAGGCTGGTATTATGTCCTCTACTGATAATGTGGAAACCCCACAAGAACTTAGAGCCGAAATTGTGAAACATTATAAAAAAATTTGATAAGGAAAAGTTTAAGAATAGTACTACCAGATATGACATAAGAACCTTTACACTTTTAAGACAAGATAAAGACCTTATCATAGCCAAAGCTGATAAAGGCAACACAATCGTCATAATGGATAGCAGTGATTATGAACAAAAAATGAAAGCAATTATCTCAGATGAGATTACTTACAAAAAACTGGGTTTTGACCCCACTGAAAAATACACAAAAGAAACACGACATGAATTAGAAGTACTAAAAAACAATTAAGAAAAAAAACTCAATTTTATGATGAATTTTTCCCCAGAGGTTGTTCAGAACCGAAAATTTATGGTTTGCCTAAGATCCACAAGAACAATGCTCTTCGCCCTATTGTTTCAACTATTCATTCAACGGTCTCTTAATTAGGAACAAAATAATTACTTCCGGGTCAAAGCAAGTTACCGGTCTATTGACTTAAAAAGTTCCCTAACTGTTCTTGAATTTTTAATACTGCGTTGAGTAAAGGTGGTACAATTTGCTTTGAAATTGCAGGTCAAAGCAGGTTACCGGTCCATTGACTTAGAAAGTTTCCTAACTGTTCTTGAATCTTGTAATACTGTGTTGAATATTCTTCTAATTAAAAATGAAATGTTGCTGATTCTGAAGTTGGTCTGTCATCCTCATTTATACGACGTTACCATTTTTCTCCATGACCACACTGCCTTTTCTATGACGAAATCGATAAGAATTCGAAATGGGGATAGGTCCTTTTATTAGACAGTGAAACGAAAATATAAAACAAAGACTCTAAATATTTCGATGACACAGTCGGTCATCATCATCAGTAGAGTTACTAATATATCAAAATTTAAACAAACTGCTTTTATGCTAAACAAAATATTTGGAATATTTGGATATATCCCTATTTGGACCTATCCCTATTTGGAATTCTTATTGATTTCAGCTGAAGTCTCTATATTTTTAAGACCAGTGACACTTGCAGAGCTTGAGACGAAAGTGAAGTCAATGAAGGATTCACCAGCTGGGTCGGATTTTTTCAGTGTTAGAATTCTTCATTCAGTTTTCTCTACTATTTCAGGTCATCTGTTGCATTTGATTTATTCATCTTTTAAGAGTGGAGTTTACCCGAATTGTTTGAAAAGTGCTCATGTGTGTCCCCTGTTTAAGAGTGGTGATAAGAATGATATGAATAATTACAGACCAATATCTGCTGCTGCTGACACAATGCCCCCAATAATATCGCGTCTGTTTGAAAAACTAATTTATGTAAGAATGGTGGATTTTTTAAATAAAATTTCCTATTTTCACCCTACTCAGTTCGGATTTCGTCATGGGATGTCAACAGAGCAAGCTTTGCTTTCTTAACAACATTTGTCAATGATTCGTTGGATGCGGGGTTGAAAGTTGTGTCTATTTTTCTGGACATTATGAAAGCATTCGACTCTGTTGACCATAGTATATTATTATCAAAATTAGAGCATGCCGGTATTCGTGGTAATTTTCATAGTTTGATTTTGTCTTTTTTGAGTGGAAGGAAACAGTGTGTTGGGGTTGGGAGTGTTCATTCTGATTATATGAATGAGAGATGTGGAATACCACAGGGTTCTGTGCTTGGACCCTTGTTGTTTTTAATCTACATTAATGATTTGAATGCCTGTCTTAAAAGGATATTTAGTCATGTGGGACCTGCAGCTAGACGGTCAAAGATGATATTGCCTGGCTTCGCTGATGACACACAGTATTCAGTGGCAGCTTTGACTGAGGCAGATTTATTTCTGCTATTAAATACAGGAATGAGTTGTATTGAAAGATGGATGCGCGTAAATAAATTATGTTTGAATCATAGTAAAAGTACATTTATTCTATATGGAAGAAGTGCTAATTATTATCCTTGGATCCATGATATTCAACTAGAAAGTGGATGTCTCCAGAGACATAGTTACGTCCAATATCTTGGTGTCTAGGTTGACGAGTGTCTTATGTTTAAACCTCATATTGAATCACTGTGAACAAAAATTGCCAGGAATGTTGGAATGCTGCGGAAACTGAAAACTTTTTTTTCCTCCTAAAATTTTAAGAATGCTGTATTTCTCGCTATTTCATCCGTATTTGTTATATTGTGTAAGTGTTTGGTCAGCGACATTTAATACTTATCTACTGCCACTGAGGGTTCTTCAAAACAAAGCTGTTCGTGTTTTATCTGGAATGCGAGGTTCTGACTCGGTTCGAAGGCAATACGACGGTATCAAGATTCTGCCACTGTTCGGCCTAGTTAAGTTTTACACGGCATTATTCATGTTTAAAAGTTTTAATAGCCTGCTACCTGCATGTTTCTTGATTGGATTTACTGAAGCTCAAAATAAGTATGAGACAAGAAATGCCCATTCAATACGAACCCCGTTCCCTGCAACAACAAGGTCTACATTTTCTATCCGTTTTTCTGGCCCGGCTGTTTGGAACAAACTTCCCGAGGAGGTAAAAAACAAGACAGATCTGGATGAATTTCGAAAGTCCCTCGGAGTAAGCTGTTTTTCTCAATATGTAAGATTTTAGTGGTTGTGTGTAGAGAATCATAGGTTGAATGTTGCTGGTGAGATGATTGTTTGGGTTTTGAATGGATGAGTGATTTATTTCCTTTTTTTACTTTTTTTCTCCTCTCTTTTTGTGAATGTTGTGAGTTGTGTTGGGTTGTTTGCGTGGATGATTCTCAAGTTCCCACTTTTTTGTTGGAGGGGTGGGAGAGAGAGGCGAGAGAAGATATTTATCTATTTGTTTTTGGGTTGGGTTATATTAGGGTCCGAGGAAATAAAAGAAAATATTGTATATCTTTTTTTTTTGAAGTTTTTCTTTTTCTTCGGGTTTTTGTCCGGCATGCAGTAATGCATTGGATTGTGTTTTTAAATGAGAAGTTTGTTTATTTATTTCTTGTAACCCAGTTGTAAATAAAAAAAAAAAAAAAAATAAATGAAACCCCAAAGGAACAGAAACTAAAATTAATAACTGCATTGAGCATAAAGATAACATATACTGCTTTAATGATCCTGAATCAATCAAAAATTGAAATGAATATTTCGGTCAACCTTAAAACGAACTGAAATTATCACAAACAATAGTAAGGCTACCAACCTTTTAATCTTTCAAAGGCTATAGTGTCATTCGTGCTTTATCATATCCATAGTACATTTTTTTTTTTTTTTTTATTATTTTTTTTTTTTGTATACTGTCTTACGAGACAATTATAATTAAAACTGTAAAACTGTTATAATCCTCATTTCAGTGGATATGATGTAGATTTCAATTTATATTCTCCTTTAATGCTGCTATAAAGAAAAAAAACTACACAGGAATGTTTAAAGCCCAATATGTCTAGCTTTATTTCAGTTTTAAATTAGGGACTAGTCGTAAAAATCATAGATGTTAATGGTGACTCGATTTCTACCAAATTTTCTTGTTTGGCATCTATAGGCTTTTGACTGGTTAATCAAAAAGACCTTTTCTATCATTGTGAAATCCTTTAATCAAACCAATTATTGAATTGGTAAACAGGGAAGATCCATGTTAATAGAACCTTGTGATAAAAAGATAAGTCAGGATAGAATGTTCTGTGATGAATGTAACGAAGATAAACTTCAATTACGATTGTGGGGTCTTATCTTTGAAAACATACTTCGTTAATGAATCTCTTGTAATTGAATATAAGAGAGCATAGGATGACATGGAGATAGATATGGTTTTTCTCCATTCTTGTCTTCAGTTTTAAGTTAGGTTTCTTCAATTTTGTTATACTTATCTCCCCTTCTTTCCTTCTTCTAATAGGGAAATTGCTTGGATCTATAATAATAATAATGAAGATGACTTTGGGGTTTGTATGACCTTTCCCAAACAAACTTACGTACTCTAAACAAACAAAACTTGCATTGGCCGGAAGCTGCCGACCGAATAATACTAATAAAAAAAAAAACACAAGTGAACAGTGCAGTAAACTAAATCAGAAACTGTATACTTATATTCGTCCTTAAATAACCAAGGATGACCTTGAAAAGTTAACTAGTAGCCGATTCATGTTAAGCCAACCATGTCCTTGTAAAATTTTCCAAGTTAGGACGCCTTAAGATTGAGTAAATTTCAGCGCTTCCTCTCCCGACCAGCGTTAGTTTACTGAGTGAAATATCGTGGTTAACACAATGAACACTGTAGAAGTATCTTAAAGACTGAGGCAGCTCAAGGCTACTATCAACAGCGTCATTGACCGAAGTGGTAAGGAAAAGGAGTGCTCATTCACAGGGTTGCCAACTAGACATATTTTATGTCCAAAGGACATATTCCTGTGTGCCGGGACACAATGACATAATAGGGCAAAAAAGGGACATATTTAGCAAATTTATGACAGTCAAGAAAAAATGCTCCCAACAGCATGCGACCAATAAAACAAAAAAATTTTTTTTTTTTTTTTTTTTTTTTTTAGACTGGTTGGACTTCACTGAAGTAAGGATGCTAGGACTGCTCTGAAAAAAAAAAATTGTTTGATTGACCGCATGTTGTTGAGTCTTTTTTCTTTTATATATTTCTGTCTTGCTGAGGATGGCCTTGGACACAGGGCCGAAATATTCATTCAAATTATCTCCACGGTCTTGCAAAAAGATTTCCCTATTGTTCTTCGTGCTTTTATTGTTTGTTATGGAAAAGCAGTGTGGTCTTCGTCGCTATTAGTAGCAGCACTTACCTCAGTAGCATATTAGTAGCATCACTTACCTCAGTAGCGTTATTAAAGACATCACTTACCTCAGTAGCGTCATTAGTAAGAACAACGAAGAAAAAGAAGAGTGAATGCAAAGTTTTTTTCGTTTTTTGTTGTTCCTTTTTTTTTGCAGTTGGGAAAACTTTAGAAGAATAAGATGATAAGTGATAAAATATAAGATGATATGGTCAATATAAGATGATAAGTTTAAACAGATTTTAGAGAACAATTTGAGTGTTCATTTAATTATTAAACCAGTAAATGCCTTAATTTTTTATAGTAACTTTGGAAATTTCAATCGAATTGAATTTTGGCTGAATAAAGCTACTGCATTCGAAATTCGCGGTACTTCATGCTGTGGTTTATCATTGCGAATGTGGCTTCAAAGATNTAAATTTTGAAGTTTCACCAAACCCGAAGTTTCAATCCAAGGATTTCGAGCTCCAAAGAAACCAGAAAAAAGTAGTTATTCCCCTGCAATCATCTTAAATATATTGATAACTGAAAACCTTGGTTTTCTAAGAATAATCTTTTGGTTGTTTCAAAATTATCAAGTTTTTATGGCAGCATCAAATTTTCGTCTGTATTGCCACGATGAACCACAAAAAAATAATCTTATCATTTATATTTAGTGTTTTATTTTGAATGAGGTGTATCAAGGAAGGAGTTCAATGTCGAGCGGTAAGTTAGTGTTAGCAGGATATATGATGTTGTAGTTGTGCTTTGTTTTCAAACCCCTTCTGAGGTTGATGTTAAGTATTAATTTTTTTTTGCCGATTTGTTTGGTTATCCCTCCTCCATATCATTCTGTGGCATTTAGAGAGGATGTGTTAATGTTATGTTTTTTGCACTATATAAAGATAATTAGCAGTAAGTTTACCGCAGATGATTTCTGGCTCTTCATTCTCGGTGCGAACAAACAGCTCCTCCCACACACACTTCCATTAGCGCGTACAAACAGCTCCTCTCATTTGATCTGCCATCAGCGGTCCAATTACCCTGGAACTCGTATTTTGGCAGAAACTTTCTCAAAATGCCTTTGAAACCAACTTGAGACTTCGAAGCCTATTTTTAATTCTTAAAAACATCTAATAATAACATTGCACTACTAATTACCAATTTTCATGTATTTATTGGAATAAATTAATTTAAAATTAGTTTCTTTAAAGTTAAGTGTTTCAATGTTGAAGCCAAGTTTCACGTTCAAGAGAAATCTGACTTGCCTACCCGTGAAAAGATCTAATGTCGCTTATTTTTTAACGTTCTCCGGAGCACTCGCACCTCGGTCCGGGTTTTTATAATGGGTGAGATAAGGGACGATTATACTGTCTAATATTTATGTGCTGTGGGTTTTCGTTAATAATTGATATCAAATATATATATGTATATATATGAAAATTAGTTAAAGTTTGCAATACTCTCCGTCAGTAAAAGTTCAAACATTAACAGTCCTTAGATTCCCGAGGTACCTACATCTTCTTAACTGTTTGGTACAGGGATTTGAAATAAGCAATTAAAATAAAGTAGCCAAATGAAATAATTAAATTTAACTTTCATAGGCCTTGGTAGTTTAAATATTATTGAAATTTGTTACTTTTTTAAATCGACAATTCTTTAAGGGTCAAGGAAAGCGAATGAGTGGCGGAAAAGGAGCCATTTCAGAATACTGTCATCCAATCTGTTCCAATTAATGATTTTATTATTAGTATAAATCGATTCAAGGTATTGATACTTGCAACTGCAATATAGACTAACTACAATAAAAATAATGAATTTCAATGAAATAATTAATGCTTAGATGTAACTCTGCTTCTTCCCCAGAAGTCAATGCCTTAAATTGGTTAGAAGTAAAGTTGAGCTACGTTTTAATTAATTTGAAGGTCCTTATGATTGCCCTAGGGTCCTTTCTGAGATTCCTTTGATTGACCTTGGACGTGGATAGCCTTATGTGATGTGTTTATTTGGCGACGTACTCACTCACTACATGCTGTATAGTATTTACACGACTTCTTCAATGCTGTAATTTGTAGCTATAGTTGCGCACATTTTCAGGTCTGTCGGAAAAACTTATTTTCGAGTTATTAATACTGGTATTCAAATAAATATCCCGATTTATAAAAGCTCTTTTTAATTTTTGCTGCAGTAGCCTGTTACTTATTTTTTTCATTTTGCCTTTATACTATAAAATGAAAATAGTTTTAAGAATAAAAAACAATAACAATCATTCAAACTGATGATGACTAATGTGAATAATTTCTCTCGAATTAATTCCTTCATGTATATACCATAATTTATCTCATACAGTGGATGTTGATTCAAGGTTATTGAGTGATTTTGAGGTTTCAGCCATGGAGCATGCCATTTTTGTCTTTTTTATTCATTAAAGATTCAATAGGTTAGACCTCCCTTTGTATGATCTTCTTTTTTCTATAGCCTAGTGTATTATGTTTAATGCAAACAACAACTTCAGGCCAAATGAAAGGATTGCATCTACATCAATAAAAGGACGATTAAGAGCGAAGTCTTCTCATATGATGCTATGGATCAGATCAATAAAAATAGAAGCTTATAAGGGTTGGATCTTCGGCGATTTAACATGGGAAGATAGGGCTTAAAAACTGCTAGTGCCAGTTAGAGTGTAGTGTCTGGTGACTTCGTTTAAAAATTAGAAATTTTCAATTAAAATAAGATAATTAATAAAAGAATTTCCAGTATTACTGCTACTACTACTTTTAACAACTCACCGCAGCACCAAGCCGCGTGATGCCAAAACAGCTACGCACGCTCCTCCAATCATCAGCATAATCTAAGTCCAGGAGACTTTTTCCTCCCCATTTGATTCCGTGGTCTCCCATTGCCTTTCCTGTGCTCATTAAGACAAAGTCCATCAAAAGAATCCATATAAAAAGGGAAAGAACACAACCCTGCTTAACTCCTGATTTAATAGAAAACCAG
>JAQQPU010000605.1:92715-105487 GCA_029168905.1 Artemia sp. Kazakhstan ARC1039 | reverse complement strand
TGGTTAAGTTTTAGTTAAGAGTTTCGAGTTTTAGCTTAGAGTCTTAGCTTAGAGTTTTTGTTAGAGTTCTAGTTTAGTTTAATTTTAGTTAAGAGTTTGATGTTTTACCTTTGAGTTTCAGTTAGAGTTCTAGTTTAGTTTTAGTTAAGAGTTTGGTGTTTTACCTTAGAGTCTTAGCTTAGAGTTTTAGTTAGAGTTCTAGTTTAGTTTAGTTTTAGTTAAGAGTTTAGAATTTTAGCTTAGAGTCTTATCTTAGAGTTTTTGTTAGAGTTCTAGTTTATTTTAGTTTTAGTTAAGAGTTTAGAGTTTTTAGCTTAAAGTCTTAGCTTAGAGTTTTTGTTGAAGTTCTAGTTTAGTTTTAGTTAATAGTCTAGAGTTTTAGCTTAGAGTCTTAGCCTAGAGTTTTTGTTAGAGTTGAAGTTTAGTTTAGTAATAGTTAAGAGTTTAGAGTTTTAGCTTAGAGTCTTAGCTTAGAGTTTTTGTTATAGTTCTAGTTTAGTTTAGATATAGTTAAGAGTTTGGAGTTTTACCTTAGAGACTTAGCTTAGAGTTTTAGTTTAGTTTAGTTTTAGTTAAGAGTTTTAGTTTAGTTTTAGTTAACAAAAACTCTAAGCTAAGACTCTAAGCTAAAACTCTTAACTAAAACTAAAGTAAACTTCAGCTCTAAATAAAACTAAGCTAAGACTCTAGGCTAAAACTCTATGCCAATGGATTAAAGAAAAAAACTGAAAAATGTTGGATAATTTCTAAGTCTAAAAAATTCAGTCCGAAAAAACTTTAAAAAATTCAATAAGCAAGGGGGGAATGGAAGGCCTCGGTGGGGCTTTGGGGGTGCGGGGGACCTTTGGGAGCCAGGGGATTCCTTCGGGGTTGGGGTAGGGGGATCGGGGCGCTTTGGGGTTGGGGTAGAGGACCTCACAACACTGTTCAAATACAACTTGTGTATTATAACGACCACAGAGTTTCGCCCTCAAATTCTCTTCTAAAACATCTTCTAAAATCAACTTTTAAAATGTCTCTAACTGTTATACCGAAATAATTCCCCTTTCTTGAATCAATAATTCCCCTTAGAAACAACAAATTAATTCCCCTTTCATGAATCAATAATTCCCCTTAGAAACAACAAATTAATTCCCCTTTCTTGAATCAATAATTGCCCTTAGAAACAACAAATTAATTCCCCTTTCGTGAATCAATAATTCTCCTTAGAGACAACAAATTAATTCCCCTTTTGTGTAGTAATAATTCTCCTTAGAAACAACAAACTAATTCCCCTTTCGTGAATCAATAATTCCCCTTAGAAACAACAAACTAATTCCCCTTTCGTGACAAATCAATCAACCTTGACATCACCCGTCAGACATTAAAAAACTTCACCTAGGAACAATTCTCCTGGACGAACACCAAAAACATTAATAAACTTCACCCGGAAACAATTCTCCTAGGCGAACTCCAAAGACATTAATAAACTTCGCCCAGAGACAATTCTCCATGGAAATACAAGTGAGAAAAATCCTGTTTTTTCATTCTCAGTGACAAAAACCATAAACAGACATAAATTGCTGTTGACATCCTTGAAAAACAACAAATAAATTGACCAACACTCACAGACATCCATGAAACATCCATCAATGTGAGAAAAATCCTGTATTTTCATTTTCAGTGAAAAACACCATAAAACAGACATAAATTGCTGTTGACATCCTTGAAAAACAACAAATAAATTGACCAACGCTCATAACCATCCATGAAACATCCATCAATGTGAGAAAAATCCTTTTTTTCAAGTGAGAAAAATCCTGTTTTTCATTCTCAGTGAGAAAAACCATCTCCCTAGGGACTCTATGCCCATATATGGACTCCCGTCGGCATTAAACTAAATTGTAGATGGCAGCAGGGGTGAGGGGTGGGACTATAAGGTAGCTTTCTACTCTCCTTAGTTTCAATTTAAAAAACTTTTTTTTTATTTAATTTCAGATCGTTTTTTAGTTAATGCACCTTTTATTTTGGCTCACCGTCATAGAATAAGTAAACAAAATTTGCATAAAAATTTTACTTTTCTTTTGCTAAATGGCTGTCTCTAAATTTGGTTCTGACGTAATTTACAAATTTACTTACGTAACGAACTTCTATATTTGTATATTTTTCTCCTGGCAAAAAATACAAAGTTGTAGATTTTTGCAGATATGAGCTCGAAACCTACGTTATAGGGTTTTCTGATACGCTGAATCTGACGGTATGATTTTCATTAAAATTCTTTCACTTTTATGTTTCCCCCCTCTTTAACAAATCAGGTAAATTTTCTCAGGCTCGTAGCCTTTGATGAGTAATGCTAAACTTAATAAAATTCATGTATTTAGAATCAGCATTATAAGCCCATTCTGTTGATACATTATTGACATCAAAGCGTTTTTAAAAGTTTTGATCACTATTGAGCCGTATCGCTTGTTTTTTTTATTGTTTTTTTTTTATTACGTATATGTTATTAAATATATGATAGGGTTCTCCCCTTAGTCAATACCACGGTCTTAACGTTAAAAGTTAAAAAAAATTTTAATTCACAAACCCCTGAATCACAAAGGCCGTTTAATTAGAATAGATAGCTCTTTTGAAAGCACTAAAAAAAACTGTAGCTTAAAGAGTGAGGTATTGAATTTGGGGAGAACCCCCTCATATTCGCAATAATTTCTGTTCATTTTAAGTTCTAATGTTGCTTCTTACTTTCAGTTGAAAAAAATTTGTTTTTTTAAATTTAATTTCTGATCGTTTTTTAAATAATGCTTGGAAATCCGGCGCCCCCTACATAGAAATGTCCCTTACCCCAAAGAAACATCCTCCACGGAAAGATTTTCCCGAGTAACCCCCTCCTCCAGTCCCCCCCCCACCAGAAAAAAATTATTCCTGAAAATATCTGTATACTTTTCAATAACCAATACAATATGTAAGCAATGGGCAAAGTTCATAGCTTGCAGCCCTTCCCCTGGGAACTCTGGGGGATTAAGTCATCGTAAAAGACATATTTATTAGATTTTCGACTATCCTGAACAAAATGGCTATCTCAAAATTTTAATTGGGTGACTTTGAGAAAAAATGAGTGTGGGAGGGGGTCTAGTTGCCCTCCATTTTTTTGGTCACTTAAAAAGGGCACTAGAAATTTTAATTTCCGTTCCAATGAGCCCTCCTATGATATTCTAGGAGCACTGGGTCAATACGATTACCCCTGGGGAAAAAAACAAAACAAACAAATCAACACGCACCCGTGATCTTTCTTCTGGCAAAAAATGCAAAATTCCACATTTTTGTAGATAGGAGCTTGAAACCTCTACAGTAGGGCTCTCTGATACGCTGAATATGATGGTGTGAATTTCATTAAGGCTATATCTTTTAGGGGGTCTTTACCCCTTTTTTTTGAAAATCAGCCAAATTTTCTCAGGCTCGTAACTTTTCATGGGCAAGATTAAACTTGATGAAACTTATATATTTGAAATCAGAATTAAAATTTGATTCTTTTGATGTATCTATTGGTACCAAAATTCCGTTTTTAGACTTTCAGTTACCATTGAGCCGGGTCGCTCCTTACTTACAGTTCGTTACCACGAACTGTTTGATCAGGGACGCCGAATCGCAATATTAGATTCCGGTTCCGGAACCACTCATTAGATGCCGCCAATTTGTGTCATGTCTGGCGATATACATTGTGGCATAAAAAGGAGATATAACCTTGAGCTTGTCAAGGATAAGCTATAGACTTGACAGTCCATTGATTTGTTGGAAAAATCAACAGTTACAGTCAGATTGAGGGTAAAACTGGATTAAATATACTGTTTAGTGACAAATTTGGTGCCAGTAATTTCTGGCAAGTCGTGTGATTTGAATTGTGGCACAAAGAGGAGGTTTAGTCTAGAGCTTGTTTAAGATAATCCATGGCTCACTCATTTGCAGGGAAAAATCAACCGGCACAATCAGACTTAAAACTAACCTATGTTGAACTTTTTTAGTGACGTTCTGGGTGCCAATAATTTGTGGCACACCTTATTGATTTAAATCGTGGAATAGAACCGAGGCTTAACCTTGAGCTTTGCTTTAAAGAGTCATCGAGTTTTCTTCAAGAATTTTGAAAAGCTAAATAAAATATATATCCATATCAAGTCGGCTTTTGTAGCTAAAAAGATGGTTTGTTAAACAACATAACGGATACAGGAGGGTAGAAAAACTGAAAAATATGGTTTGCATTTTATGTGTGTTAATAACGATTCTTTGTTTTATATCTGTTGTTTTATGATCCGCTGTTTCAAGCATTTATTGTAAGGATGACATGAAAACAAATTCACATCTAAACCTTTTAATTAGATTAATGAAGACGAAGAAAAAAAAAATCTCGCATACACTAATAGGAGTTTACCTGCTTTGACTTCATGTCCTTTATCAAAGGCAATAAACAGAGAAAAAGAAATAAAAATTAGATCGCGCGGCTAACTTATACTAGCAATAGTGTATAAAGATACAAAAAAACATAAACAAAAAAATATAAGATAAAAAGAAAATAACAAAATTAACTTGCATCCGACTGAACTAGATTCGTTGTTTTTAAACAAATTCGGATACTTATCTGTTATAGCGACGCCACTAAAGAAGCTATGTTAATCCTAATGAAATAAACCAAAATATGATGAAAACATAATACTTTAGAAAACAAATTTGGGCTATATATTTGCACATTAGGGAAGGGGGGTGAAGTATAGCGGGTCTGCATAAAAAATTTGTTAGGTACAATTATTCTGCATATTATGAAGTAAGAATTGTTTTTTAACTTCACATTGTCTAAATATTTTATGTGGAAAATGTCTCTAATGTGGAAATATATAGCCCAACTTATATATTTCCCATCTATTCTGTTCCTGGTCTTGTCTCACGCTAAGCTGAAGGAAACTAAGAAACTAGCGAAAAAAACTGGTTCTACAGTGCGTCGCTGGATGAAGAATTTGAATGGGGTTGCTATTGTAGATAAGTGCCCAAATTCGATATTATAATCAAACAGAGGAACTCCCCAAATAAATTTTGTATAAAATATCAACTCATATTGTGTTAACTTTTTAATCTTCTTTCTTTTCTTTCCTCTCCTTTTTCGTTGTTAAAGCATGTGAAGCCGAAAAATTTGGGCTTTTCTTATTATGTGTACAAAAGATTCTCAATGTTCAATGTCTTAATTAAAAATTCTTGCCGTTTTATATTTTCGAATGAAATTATAGTACCCATAAACCTCAATTCACGAAAATATAGGGTCGAGGGGCAAGTCCGTATTCAGGATTTTTTCTGGGGGAGGGGGAATTACAAAAGGATTTCTTTTTTGGGGGGGAGGCGACACAAAAAAACCACAAATACGCATAAAAAATTTGTTTATATTCATTTTGTTACATTTTTAAGAGTGGGGAAAATATTTTGGGGGGTGGACTCAAACCCCCTAACCCTACCCCTGGATACGCCCTGGAGGGGGGGGGATTTATTTTTCAAAATACAGGGGAAGGGGGCAATTAGCTGTTTATTTTATTCCATATATTTCTAATATTTCCACTTCATTTTGATCGTAAATGAAAAGGTCTAAGAAATCGTTTATGACATGGTAACAACAGATTTGGTATTAGAAGTTTGAAGTAGAGTGTATCTATGGAATTTACGTACGGCCCCTAGAAATTCCCATACTATTTGCTTGCGTCTCTACACCTTTTCGAAGAGAGTCAGAACTCCCTCACACAGTTTGACGTAGACATTTTTTTTTTAATCGAAAACTAGAGATTATCAAATTGCGTATTTAGGAATGGTTTTGTAGGGAAAGCTGTCTATCAACCATGTGTTATCTACAGTTCCATTTCTTTGAAGTCTGTGCTATCAAAAGCGGTTTCTGATTTGTTTTGGACAATTGTCTTTAGCCAACAATAGTTTGATATGAATGTGTCGGTAGATAGGATTTGCGAATTTGATCCTATTAAGGTGGAAAAAAAAGGGATTCATTAACTTTAGTGTTGCCAGTCAAAAGCTATGTGTTTGAGAAAATTGCCTGATTATCGAAAAATGGAGAAACACCCTCCAAAAGTCGACAGGAATGGGATTGTCTTGAGGGGGGAATTTTCCATGGAAGAGGTGGAGGGTATTTTTACCTGAAAACAACTTCAACCGTGCCCAGCCCCCCACGATCAGAAATTAAATTATAAAAAGTTTCTTCAACTGAAAGTAAGGAGCAACATCAAAACTTAAACGGGCAGAAATAGAGGCTGTTTCCAAAGATTTAGGATTCATTAACTTTAGTGTTGCCGGTCAAAAGCTTCTACAACTTATCGGTGGATGCTTGGAAAAAGTCAATGACACTGAGGCATGTTATAATAAACTTAAAGTGCTTAACGTCGGGAAACCACGTGACTAGGAAGCAGAAATATTCTCCTATCAGTGATGGAATTGTATCAGTCCTGAGGTATTTCATGGTTTCTATAAAGAAAATAAATCATTTCATAGTTATAGTACCCGCAATGCTGATAATCTAGGCATTGAATACAGTAGTGGACCTAGAGCAGGTTTTTCTGTCAGATATCTAGGTACTAATGTTTGGAATTCTCTTTCAGAGAGCATTCAAGTGGAGGAGCACCTTGGTTCTTTAAGAAAAAATGAAAAAGTTTCTTTTGGTTTTTGGTTCATAGATGATTGTTTTTTTTTTTCTTGTGATTAGAGATTGGTCATAATTTCGTTGCTATTTATTATTATTTATTTCCTTTTTTTTGTTCGTTTGGTTATGTGTTATATCGTTTTGTAATAAAATGAATTGAGTTGAAAATTTAATTATCGACTAGTGGTCAATTTTCCCAACCCCTTCTTTCGACGGATACGCTATTGTAAGAGCTGAAAATTGAAGACAAAATCTAGATTTGGCTAGCTGGACCAAGCTAGAAGAAATTCTGACACAAAAAAAATATTCCAAGAATTTCTGAAAACTTAAGATATTTTGACGTTTTAAAAAAACATCAATAATAAATTCCTCATAACATCAATAATGAATCAAATGGTAAATTCAAGGTTAATTGTAACATTGCAGAAAACGAATCATTGCAGAAATCTCTAGCTTAAATCTAAGGGCCAAATAACATTAGATTTTAGAATTAAAATACAATCTTCAATGAATTATTTTTCCTTAGTATTAAAATATTTTCTTCTTACCTTGTTTACAAGATTTTTTTTTATTTTATTTCAAGAGAAAAACAAAAACTCTCAAAATGATTGAATACCAAATTATTGACTCAAATCGTTATATTCCTCCAACTATCAATTAAATTTAATAAATTAAACGTATTATTTAAGTAAAGAAAAATATTAGATATATCATTTTCCGAAGGTGAAGACGCTATAAAATTTAGATCAGAAAACACGAAAAATATTAAGACTAAGTAAAGCAAATGCATGTATATTTGAGTTTTCCGTAGACATTTAGAATACTCGGACCCGAAGAAAATTCTTTTTCATACAAAACTATAATATATAAGAACAATTTAATAAATAAAATTCACAAAATAGTTTTGTTTTAAAAAGGAACACTAAGTATAGTTAAGTATATTTTATTGTTCACTTGCAAAAAGCTTATTCATTAAGCAAAAGCTACTTAATGCACTTTTCTGATGCTGAAAATCCTTGGAAATATAGTAAATAACAAACTCAGATTGAGTTTCAAAAACGGTACACTCAATCACAGCAGAGGAGAAGTAAGCTATGAGAACAAGTTCTTCAATTAGTTCCTGTTGGATTCTTCTCTGTCCATTCTGTCTGCCACTGCTGCCACCAAGGCAGCCCCTCTGCCACTACCATCTTCAGAGAGTATTAGTTCAAACTGCAAATATGAAAAATTTGTTATGCGCCAGAAATTTTGCCAGAAGAAAGATCACGGATGCGTGTTGTTTTTTGTTTTTTCCCAGGGGTGATCGTATTGACCCAGTTGTCCGAGAATATCGTGGTAGGGCTTATTGGAGCGGAAATTCAAAGTTCTAGTGCCCTCTTTAAGTGACCAAAAAAATGGAGGGCACCTAGGCCCCCTCTCACGCTCATTTTTTCCCAAAGTCACCCAATCAAAATTTTGAGATAGCCATTTTGTTCAACATGGTCGAAAATATGATAACTAAGTCTTTTAGGATGACTTAATCCCCCAAAGTCCCCAGGGGGAGGGCTGAAAGTTATGAACTTTACCCAATGTTAACATATAGCATTGGTTATTGGGAAGTATACAGACGTTTTCAGGGGGATTTTTCCTGGTATTGGGGGGGGGGGGTCAGGGCTATGTGGGAGGATCTTTACTTGGAGGAATTTTTCATGTGGGAAGGGACATAGCTATTTAGGGGGCGCCAGATTTCCCAGCATTATTTAAAAAAGGATCAGAAATTAAACTTTAAAAAAAACAAGTTTTTCAACTGAAAGTAAGGAGCAACATCAAAACTTAAAACGAACAGAAAATATCACGTATATGATGGTCTTCGTCCACTAGTCAGTACCTCGCTCTTTAAGCCAAAGATTTTTTAGTACTTTGATAAGAGCTACTTATTCTAATTAACGGCCTTTGTGATTAAGGGTCATTTTTAAAGAATTAGAACAAAATTCGAACTTTAGTGTAAAGAGCGAGGTATTGACTAGGGGGAGAACTCCGTATAAGAAAGGGGATATTCCGTATATGAAAGGGGCTATCCGCTCCTCAAGGCCTCCCTCTTTACGCTTAAGTTTGACTTTCCCACAACTCGATTTTTTTAAACAATAAAAAATTTAGCGTAAAGAGCGAGGCATTGAGGAGGGGTTAGCCCCTTTCATAGACAGAATAATTTCTGTACGTTTAGTGTTACGCATCAAAGGCTATGAGCCTGAAAAAATTTTGCCTGATTTTCAAAAAAGTGGAAAAAGCACCCCCTAAAAGTCAAAGGATCTTAATGAATCTTAATTTTCAAAGGATCTTAATTTTCTAGAGGATATTTCCGTGGAAAGGGTGATCTCCTCGTAGAGGTGCGGCCAGATTTCCTGGTATAGTTTAAAAGACGATCAGAAATTAAATAAAATAAAAATTTTTTCAACTGAAAGTTAGGAGCAATATTAAAACTTAAAACGAACAGAAATTACTACGTATTTGAAGGGAGCTGCCCCATCACCAACACCTCGATCTACGCTAAAATTTGAATTTTGTGCCAATTCTTTGAGAACAACTCCTAAATTGCAAGGGTTGTTTAATTAGAACAATAAGCTTTTTAAAAGTACCAAAAAAATGAGTGTAAAGAGCGAGGTGTTGAGGAGGGGAAACTCCCCTTCAAATACTTAATAATTTCTATTAGTTTAAAGTTTTAATGTTGCTCCTTATTTTCAGTTGGAAAATAATCAGTTATTTAATCAAACCGGCAGAAGTGCGTGGGTACTTTTTTTTAAAAAACAGCATACGAAAATGCAATTGACTGACAGAAAAACTTGCTACCACGACCAATTTATTTACTCGAAGAATAGTTGGTGAACAATTAAGTTCTGGAATTTAGTTCGGGAGTAAAGAAAATATAGTCATGCATCGATACTCTAGCCTTCTCTAAAAATTAAACATATTTAGACGTCTTCATAAGTATATACCAACCTAACTTCTAACGCCTGCTTTCTAACAAGCGTTTATAAACTATTGCATTCTATTTAAAGACTTTTTCCTTATTATACATGGTTTTATTTTCAATTGGATGAATTCGCGCATAAAACACAAAATTAGTGACCGAGAAAAAAAAATTCAGCCTTGGGATTCAAGTTCAACAGAACTCTTTCCATCAGATGGAATGATTATTCTCTGCTAACTCCTGATTAAGTTTATTGCATTTGATTTTTTTACGTTTAATAGGCAACTTTAAATATTTAACTTTGTCTCAAAGCTCTTTGAGTCTTTTAAATTACTCATATATCATTTTCACTTCAGCTTAATAATCTACAATTCTTTCTTTTTTCGAGAGAAAACTTCTGGTTTATTTATAAGCTTAAGAAATTTTTAGCTTTTCTTCAAAGATTCAGGTGTTTAAGATTATAAAAAAAAATATATTTACGATAAAGTATCTGTTTCTGGACGCTTGTTTCAAAATATAATTAGTTTTGACATTGCAGAACCACTCTTTAAAAATTAGATTTTGTAAATAAAAAATGAATTTTGCGTACGTGATATCAAAACACTCTTTAAAATAAGACCAAGGAGTTGTACTCACAGTCAATCCAGGCCTTATTAGCTGCTTTATTTTTTGTGTCATTAGGTGACGGAAGTGTGGGTGTTTTTTATACAATGTCCCATCGACAGCTACAATGGTGTGCTTTTCATTTATTTTGTTGAGAAGAGTTGCCACTCCAGCCGCAGCCATGAAAGCGGCCCTTTTCGAAACGAGTTGACAAACATATCTAAAGGGAGAAAAAACAACTTTTTATTTCACTATAACCCTCAAGAATAATAATAGTAATGTACTTTAGAATCATAATATCATCACTGCTTAGCTACCTAGAAAAAAAATATGGTTCGGGTTTGAAATTCACAGAAAGATACTAATAGAAGAGAGGTAACACCAACAAGAAACTCCTTTTTTCATGAACAGTGAGCTAGAAAAGCAATTTATGGAAAAGTTAGGAAGTTACGCAAAAGTTATCAAGAAAATAAGGCCCCTATAGACGTTTGATTTGAAAAAGAAGTTTAGTGCTAGAAGAGAACTTGGGATCCTATTGGATGCTCAATATATTTTGCAAAATTAAGGAATAGTGTAAAAATTGAGGGAGGAAATTTTCCCGTTTTATTCTTAATGTCACAAAAATTAAAAATAAAACACAGAAGGTAGGAGATAAACAAAATAATATCGAAATGTCAAAACCTTGAACTACTGAAAAATAGTAAACTGCATTCAGATAAACAAAGGTAAATCTCTCTGAGCTTTTTATTTATCTTTTTTTAAATTTGAGATTAAATAATTTTGTGAGAATCAACAATTGGAATAGTCATTTATTTTCAACAATATGGAACAACAAAAAGATTTACTAGGTCATTCTTATAAGGAGAAACAATGTCAAAATTTAAACGGGAATTTCGATGAAAGCTTTTACCCAAAATCAAATTCTATAGTCGCATGACCAAACAAAAGCCTAAATTTGACCATATGACTAGCAGGTAAGAACTCTCAGACAAGATCTAGTCATAATTTGTCTTTTTTTCTGAAAGGGAAAGGCTCTCCAAAACAAAAAATTAATGTAAAAACAGGTTTTGTAAAAAAAAAAGAGGCAGGCGGAGGCCCTGCTAAATTTATGACTTCTTAATCCGTTTATATTTATTTTATTCTACTTAAAAGAACAATTTTTTTTTGGCAAAAGGGAACGGCTCTCCAAAACAGAAAGTAAAAATATCAAAACAGGTTTTGTAAAAAAAAAAGAAGTAGGCGAAGGCACTGGCTAAAATTATGACTTCTTAATCAGTTTATATCTATTTAATTCTACTTAAATAAGCATATTTTTTTGCAGAAGGGGAACGGCACTCTAATTGGAAAGTAAAAACATGAAAAAAAAGGGGGGAGGTAAAGGCACTGCTAAACTTATTTTCTGAATCCGTTTGTATTTGTTTTAAACTCCTTAAATGAAATTTCTATAGGTTTCTCATAGCTCTTCTATTACCTATTTATCAAATTAAAATTCTTCTAAAGCAGAATAAAATGTGCTTTTGTTAAAATTTATATTTTGTTGTTTAATTATACCCTGCCCAAAAAGCGTACTGGCGGTAAAAATTTTCTATGCTGGTACGTAGTTATTGAAACTGGTACGTGTGTTATAGTTGGGCTGAACCTCTAGCATTGCTAATTTTGGCAGTCTTTATAGGTATTTCCTGTGACTAATTTTTTCTTATTAATTTTTTCTAATTAATTATATTAATTAGATAAATTCTTTAGATAAATTAATTAGATAAATTAATTATATTAATTAGATAAATTAATAAATTCTTATTAATTTAATTTATTCTTATTTTTTCTAATTAAGTCTGATCACTTCTTAATTAAAATTGTCATTTTTTTCAAGAGGGTAGATGTTCATGTTCTTCCCCTTGCTATCTATTTAAGCCTAAGTAGAAATAGAGAGGAAATAAAGCATTTATTATAGTCAAACTACATTTATCTTACTGGATTAAAAAGCAATATTGGCTATCTAATTTTTTCAATTTGACCCCCCATCCCCTTAAAAAATGTTTTTTAATAAATCACCTTAAATAAATAATTATCTTATTTATAAATAAATTAAATAAACAATCAAATAAGCCATGATTAAAGTAAGGCACCTTAAAATCAATAAATGTATTAAATGAATTGATTTACCAGTACTTAAATATTAAATGTATTCAATTAAATATTAAAATAAATATTAAAACACAAGTACCTTAGTATAGATCACCTAAAATAAATACTTAAAATTATTACAATGCAGGCTAAAATCTTACCTAACTGTAGCACAGTCTTCCTGGCTGAAACCGGTGAGCCCCAACTCCTCAAGTATACGTGCACAATCAGTTATATCATTTTCCGGCTTCTTCTCAATTTCACTGATGAGCCTAGTTTCAAATCCGTCAACCTCCAATAAACTCTTATAAGAACTGCCATTGAATATCAGGCCCTCTTTCGCCAGATATACCAAAACTCGACGTACAATTTCACCCAAATATTTGCCAGATATCATTTTTTCAAATCTAAAGATAGAAACAGTGGTTAGAAATTATGAATAG
>JAQQPU010000605.1:47057-92705 GCA_029168905.1 Artemia sp. Kazakhstan ARC1039 | reverse complement strand
GTTTGAAATACGGGTAGTATTTTTTATACCTTTCTATGTTGGTCTTTTTATTTTCCTGTTTTATTGGCCAGAGCCATACATACTTCTGGATTTTGGTGTATCACTGAGCAAAAACTTGATTGATCTTATATAAGTTTTAAACCTGAGTATACTGTGAGAGCAAACAAAATTCAATCTAATTTGCTGTTATTTACTTCAAGTTCGGATAAAAAGAAAAATATACGCACAAAACCGTAAAGCAACAAACACAAAAGCACAATTTAAATTTCCCTATTTCTTAAGAAATCAGTTTTCGTATTTTTACCCCACTCCCAATGCCTTGAATATTATTCCAGATTTTCTTAGTTTACTATGACATAAAATTGAAGATACTTACAATTGCTTTCCACAATTTGGAGTGACTGAATCTAGGGCTCTGTCAAAATCTGTTCTGATGAATTCCAAAGAGCCACTATCTCCAAAGGCTCCCCACTCGGTATTGACTATGCATTGATTAGAATAATTTGAGTCCCCGTCCCAGAGTTCCATATTTTCAACCTTTTCTACATAACAAGCATTTGTCCCGGTGCCTAGAATTTATGAAAATAAAATTGTAGGATGCAATAAAATGTATAAAGGATATAAAGATAACTACATGAAATAAAATTATCTGAAATTCAATAAATTTCACAACTAAAAATAATTTGCAATAATTTGCAATCTCAATTCATTACAAGATACGCTCTTCAATTGAAAAGATATCCAAAAATTAGAATGATCCTTCTGCGTTTAAAATAAGAAACAAATTTTACCTTTAGAATAGCTCCAGTAAAACTAAAATGCCGCTTTTTGCTTTTGTTATACTAAAAACTTTCTTGTTGCAAATTATTTTTACTTTCAGTTTCAATTTACAATTCAAAATAATTTTCTTCACTTTGTGTGTTATTTTAGTCACTTGTTATTTTCATACGATATTGTTCATTTACATCCAACTCTTTTTTAAGCTGCCCCCAGTCACATGTTTTATCCCAGTGACTGTTTTTTCTTCCTCAGTTTCCTTTTCTATTTTTCAAAATTCGAAACCCTAAGCTACAATCAGCAAAAAAGAGAATTTTGTTCATCCAAAGTTCTTGTGAACACGTAACAACAATCAACGTAACAACAAGTTTAAGGCGATGGGTTACATAACCGAGTCTGCCAAAAATAGAGTGTAGACTATTTTGCATTACACTGGACTAGATGTATAAAAGTATCAAGGTCATTAAAAATTTAATCTGATTATTGGAATCACTCAAGTGGAAACATAAGTCAGGTCAAATTTAAAAAAAGAACCATTGTAAAAAAATCAGCAAAAAAATATCTAAAAATGTTTTGAACGAATCAGCTTTGGGAATCAACAAATTGTTATACAATTGGGATCACCAATTGGGAATCAACAAATGTCTATCAAACAGTTCGTGGTAACGAACTGTAAGTAAGGAGCGATCCGGCTCAATGGTAACCGAAACTGTAGAAAACGGAATTTTGATACCAATAGATACATCAAAAGAATCAGATTTTAATGCTGATTTCAAATATATAAGTTTCATCAAGTTTAGTCCTACCTACTAGTTTCATCAAAAGTTACGCGCCTGAGAAAATTTGGTTGATTTTCGAAAAATGGGGGAAAGACCCCCTAAAAGCTATAGAGCCTTAATGAAAATCACACCATCATATTCAGCGTATCAGAGAATCCTACTTCGGAGGTTTCAAGCTCCTATCTACAAAAACGTGGAATTTTGCATTTTTTGCAAGAAGAAAGATCACGGATGCGTGTTTATTTGTTTGTTTGTTTTTTGTTTTTGTTTTTTCCCCAGGGGTGATCGTATCGACCCAGTGGTCCTAGAATATCGTGGGAGGGCTCATTCGAACGGAAATTAAAAATTCCAGTGCTCTTTTTAAGTGATCAAAAAAATGGAGGGCAACTAAGCCCCCTCCCACGATAATTTTTTCCCAAAGTCACCCGATCAAAATTTTGAGATAGACATTTTGTTCAGCATGGTCGAAAATATGATAACTATGTCTTTTAGGATGACTTAATCTCCCTAAGTCCCCGGGGGGAGGGCTGAAAGCTATGAACTTTACCCAATGTTAACTTATAGTATTGGTTATTGGGAAGTATACAGACGTTTTCAGAGAGGATTTTTTCTGGTAGTCGGGGGGGGGGAGTAGGTCGGGGGTTATGTGGGAGGATCTTACGATGAAGGAAGTTTTCATGGGAGAAGGGACATTGCTATGAACCGGGTGCCGGATTTCCCAGCATTATTTAAATAAAGATCAGAAATTATATACATAAAAACAAGTTTTTTAACTGAAAGTAAGGAGCACATCAAAACTTAAAACGACAGAAAAAATTACGTATATGATTGGGTTTATTCCCTAGTCAATACCTCTCTCTTTAAGCCAAAGATTATTTAGTACTTTCATAAGAGCTATTTATTCTAATTAACGGCATTTGTGATTAAGGGGTCATTTTTAAAGAATTGGAACAAAATTCGGACTTTAGCTTAAAGAGCAAGGTATTGACTAGGGGACGAACCCTCTAATATACGTATTAAAAATATAAGAATATAGAGGTTCGTTACGTAAGTTAATTCGTAAGTTACGTATATTTATTACTAATAAAAACGTTCGTGAATAAAATTAAACAGGTTTCGAGAAAGCCATTGAACCAAATAAAACTAAAATCAATATTCAATTTTTTGAATATTTTTTGTAAGCCAAAATCAAAACCTGCATTAATTCAAAAACGTTCAAAAATTAAATAAAAAACAAGTTTTTTTAACTGAAAGTAAGGAATGACGTTAAAACTTAAAACGAACAGAAATTATTCCGTATATGAAAGGGGCTGTCCCCTCCTCAACGCCTCGCTCTTTACGCTAAAGTTTGACTTTTTCACAACTCTATTTTTTTAAACAATAAAAACTTTAGCGTAAAGAGCGAGGCGTTGAGGAGGGGGCAGCCCCTTTCATATACGGAATAATTTCTGTTCGTTTTAAGTTTTAACGTCGTTCCTTACTTTCAGTTAAAAAAAACTTGTTTTTTTTATATAATAATACATAGAGACGAAAAGTGATGTAAATTCTAACTAATTCTCAAAATTTTCAAAAACCAATTTTAGATAATGTTTCTGAGAGATGGGCTACATAACCAAGTCTGTCAAAAATTGTGTGTAGCCCATTCCGCATTACACCATGCGAGATAGAAAAAGGGCAGCACCAAGGACGTTAAAAAATTAAGTCTAACCATTGCTATCACTCATGAGAAAATTTATAAATCATGTCGAATTTAAAGAAAGTAACCGTCAGGGAAAAATCAGCAAAAAATTAGCTAAAAATAGTTTGAACGAATCAGCTTTGGGAATTAACAACTTTTTAGTGTTTATAATATATAAAGATGGAAACCTATGCAAAGTCTATTTAACTATCTATGGTTATTCACTTTCAATATCCAGCGTGACAAGGCAAATTTATATTTTAAAAAATGTTTAATTTTGAATAAGCAAAAGAAGGATATTACAAACTACCAGCTTTCAGATATCCATAAATCTATTATACGTCCAGTGAGAAAAGAATATTTGTTATATAGTTGTCTAATGTACTCGTGTTAAGTAGCTTTGTGAACAAATAAGTCAAACTTACCAATTATAAGCCCAATCTTGCAGTCAGGCTGTTTATATGCAGAAGACATTAAAGTGCCTGTCGTATCATTAAGGACAGCCATGATTTTAATTTGAACGTCCTAAAGGGAGACGAAGAGATCAAATTAGATACTGTGTTCGGATCAAAATTGATAGGTTTAGATAAATTGGAAGATGTTAGTTATAAGACAAAAAGATATTGTTCATTTGTGACTTTATTTTTGAAAAATTAGCTTTTTAAAACATAGAGGTAGTTTAAACAATATGTAACATTTTTCAAAAATGACATTACAATTTTTCAATTGTTTTATGATTTTAATTAGTTCGTATAAGTTTAAACTAAACTTTTATTATGCAAAATAGCAAGAAGATCAAATGAATATGAAATTATTTTTAATTGAAATTGTCAAAATGAAGTTATTTTAATTGAAAGACAGTGTTTTTCCAGAATAACGCCGATACTCCGATACCTTGACAAAGAGTAGAGCCCAAAATTGTTGGGGGTCATAAATGTAAAAATAATGTTCAACTTATTTTTTAAAAATATTGGTTATGTTCAAATAACTTAGCAGGGATTAATCGGTCAATAAATATTTATTCGTGATTGATTTGTTTAATCACCTATATCTTTCAGAGCAGACAAGAATAAGTCGATGCACTCTAGAATGCCTAAGAACAGAAGAAGGATGCAGAATAAACAGAGACCTCTATAGTTACCTAGCTTTAAATAACATTAAATAACATATAAATAACATAATTAAAATAACATATTGCAGCATTTACATTTTTCAAGTTGAAATATTCAAGAAAAAATCATGTTTCATTCTCAGATTGATTTATAACTTGGTGCAGCTGATGTATCAACGCAGACACATCCCTCATTCTAATGGACACAGCTGTTTCGTGCACAAACTAGAGGTTTGTTGGACAGAGTATGAACAGTCTCCAAAATTTTGTTTCCTGTCCGTTTGGGGGACAAAAAAAAACAGTCCATCGCTGAATGTGGTGAAAAAAGGTCTTAAGAAAGGATTTAAATAAAATTATAACTTTTTGAGAGGGGGGGGGGGGGGGGGACAGAAACTAAGCTTCAACTATATTGCAACCTAAGAATTTCCGCTGTTGCACTGGTCTTGGGGATTGGTTCTGGTATTGGTCTTGGGTAGCTTCTGTGCCACGGTGAGTTGTCAGTAATAATAGTAGGTAAAATATTTTACGTATAAGATTTATACTAGCTGATATTTTTAGAACTACGATTTTCCTGCTCACTCTTGTTCATGGCTTTTAAAAAATCCTGTGAACCAAAATTGTATATATTTTTTGTTTTGATTTAAAGTGTGATTAATTTAAGTCCTACTATGGATTAAAATGTATGCTTAATATTTATTTAATATCAATATGTATTAATGTTTGGATCAATAGGTACCCAAAAAGTAGAATATCCAAGACCCAGGGTGTTTTCTCAAAGTTGTAAATAGTTTGGAACAACAGGAAGATATGTCTGCGATCTGCGAACCAAGATCAGAATATTGGAAGCTACAGTGATGACAGTGGTCAAGCAAGGCTCTGAAGCGGGGATGCCCCGAAAAAGGAGGAAGATTTGCCAAATGATTTCCAGAGAAATTGCCAACGGATTGTTTTGGGGGCCCGACTCACTCATCGTCTCTCAAAAAGTAGGCTGTACGAAAAGTGTAGTTCAATTCCAGTTTTTAGGGCTATAATTAGAGAAAGGTTAATATGACTAGGGCACATTATTTGGATGAATGATGAAAGATTGCCCTTTTTGGCCAAGCGTCTAGGGCCAAATGAAAAAAAGTGGTTGTACGAAAAGAGCTTTAAGGGAATTGGGAACTTCCTGGGAGGGTGTAAAGAGGAAAGCTTATTCATTTGAAATACATTTTATACATTCTGATAATTCCCCAAAGGCTTCTAGGCCTGTAATAGAGGGGGAATGCATATCGTTTAAATCAAACACTAAATCAATAGAAAAACATTAAAATAGGCCTACATTGGAAGCCAAACAAAATGCGAGTCATTCCTAAATATGGCGAAAGAGGCATATTAGCTTCAAACACATTAGAAGAGAGGAGTGTGCGCATTTTTATCAACCTTCGGGAGTTTGGCGAATTATCAAGATATAGTGGTTAACGGATTTCACATACAAAAGTGATATTTTTAGAATGAAGATTTTCCTGTACCCTCTTTTTGTATTTTATATTTTTCCCGTACCCTTTTTGCCACCGAGGGTGGCAAATTAATAAATTCTATGCTACTAAATCTACAGAAATTTATATGGCAAATACCTTTTCTGTTTCGGTTTAAAGCAGCTTACTTTTTTGCTGGTTTCAAACAACCCTGAAAATTACGGCTTTTTATTGTGAAACAAACAATAAGAGCAAACGAAAGTAGAGGTAAAAAAGAAGAAAGTAGAAAACCACTGAGACTTACTCGTCTTTTGTGAATCGCTATTTGAAGTAATCTAGCGACATCTTTGCCTTCCACCCCAGGGCAGGTGAATCCTTTTGTCCACTGGACAAGTTTAGCTTTGGTAAGGCCTTCTTGCCGGCATGGAAAACTGAACGTGAAGCCAAGGGGAAGATTTTCTTTATCAACCTTGAATTCCTTTACAAATAAGGCAAGGCAATCCGCAATGTGATCAAAAAGCTGAAAAAACGTAACAGATTTTAGTATCAGATAATGAATTTTGATAATGGATTAATGATGAAATTTCTACATTTTTCGTTTTTATTTTGTGGGGAATTTTTACTTGAGACAGAATATACTTTTAAGCACATGTAAGGACCTGATTACGCAATAGAAAAAAAACAGAATGGTTTAGTGGTTACGGGTTTTAGTTTTTGTTGCATACTCCTTACCTGTTTGTCAAGTTAATTCACACACAAAATTACGTTATGAAGATCATTCCATTTTTCGAGTTTTTTTTTTAAGAAATTGAGTGCAGAAGGACATATGAGCTTGTTTTCTATTTAGAAATTATAGACAGGGGATAATGTTATCTATTTGTATCTTCAAGTACCAAAATTACTTTCTTAAAAACAAAACTGGAAAAAAATGCCTTCCTGAACTTTAAAAAGAGCTCTATTTTATATTTGCGCTTTTAAAAAAGTAAGATTCGATGTATTCAGGAGTCTGATGTAAATATTATATCCTTATTGGGATTTAATTTCTTTTAAATAAGAATTAACTAAAAAAAAGTACAGCCCACAAATAGATGACACCATTCAAGAATTAATAAGGAAGTGTGGGACGATCATGACATGTGTGACTCTATTTTCTTTGAGATTCTTCCTTTGGCAAAAAGAAATTCAAATTTTCGTATAAGAAGAATGCTTCCTTGATTAAAATGCATAATACTCAAGAGAATTTTGAGGAATATTTTTTTACGTAATTTCATTTAAAAAAAAATAAAAAAAAGAGTTGAAGTTGCAATATCATGGCTTTGTTGTAACCCAATTTTTATCAAATAAGAAGTAACAAGAAAATTGAAAAAATTAAAAATATATCTTGTTATTCATGAAAGCTGAAAATATTAAAGACCTGATTTTCGTTTTATTCCCCTTCCCACCTAAAACATTTAATTCCTTTCAAGAACCTTAAACTAGTTAGCACAGACACACCATTTAAGTCATTTTGTTATAAGACTAATAACCAAAGACGAAATTTTTTAACACTCCAATGGTGATAATTTCCGTAACATAAATCCCAAACGAATATTATAATGAAAAGTGGAACTTACGACATCACCCGATGAGTTTTTGATCACTTCTGGCAGTGGGAACTCTCTACATGCGAATTCTTTTTCGGGTGTGGCTTCACCCAGTTGAATTAGCAACACTCTAAAGTTGGTTCCCCCTAAATCGAGGGCCAAGAATTTTCCTTTTTCTGAAAAGAAAAGAAAGATAACTATTATATCGCCTTCACAAAGAATAAATCGGTGATTTATAGAAGAAATATTAGTAACGCCTTAGCAAGGACTTTGGCTGCTCTTCATGGAGGGAGTAGACTGATCTGCATGGATGGAAAAAAGTGTATCTCTAAACGAGGTTAATGAGACCCATAGCCGTTCTTTATTTATCTTCAACATTTTTTTCTAATTTTGGAAAAAATGAGACGTGAAGTAAGTAACAGGAAAACCAGGGAAGTCTATACGTAAAATCACGTAGATCTCATTCAGAGCAGACTGGCCGTTTTAACTGCTTTAGTTCTTCATGGGTTCAAGGTTTAAAAGAAGTGATCCTTCTGAAACGCTCTATGCGTGCATTATTCTTACTAAATAAAATATGCACATCATACTGTAAAATATGAATTAAAAATTAAATGAAAGTAAAATTGCTAAAACATTTAAGAAATTTTGTAACATAAATATACCTTTCGATGAATATCTCCAAGAAAATTTTGGGACCAAAACTTATTTTTCATGACATTCTGAAATTCTTTATTATACACATGTTTCCAATTTTTTTCACTCTGATGTCTTCAGGAAGGACAACCCTGTGGGCATTAGCTTTAGTGAAGGTCCGATCTAGACACGTGTGATAGGTTTAACGTGGCTGCTCAAACAGCCAAATGTTTTTTTTTTTTAAGCCATCAGGGGTTAAAAATTGTTCGGCTGTTGGGGCTCATCCTTTACTCTTTAATGTAACTCAAGCATAAACTTGCCACAAGATTTCGTCGCACAGACCAGTGTTCCATTTAACGTGAATACTTACCCCAGTTCTATTCCCCCTAGGTCAAGACCCCTATCTAGAATTGGGGTTTTAATCGCCCACGGCCCCAAGGTTTCTCATTTTCTTATTTTTCCCATGTATTCAATTGGATCTGGAACGACTCTAGCTGAATTTAGAACTAAAGTCAACTCAACTAAAGATTTAAGACCCCAGGACCCTTTAAGACCCTCAACTAAAGATTGGTCATCCCCATAACTAAATAATCAACAATGCTACTACTCGAAGCTTGTCTCTAATTATCTGCAATCTAACTGCAACTCCGTTGTGCCTGCTTAAAGACAAAAATCATAAAACCCTAAAATGATCAGTCATAAAAATCCTTTTTAACTTTGGGATTCTCTCCTTTCTGGAGAAAACTTGTGTACCCCAGATCTCACTCTTTATGTCAAAGTTTTATATCCAACTGGTTACCTCCATCCCCTTCTCGTCTCTCCCTTAGAGCTAATTCTGTATTTATCTGATGATTCGAAGATAGCTGGGATGTTTATTCGTTAAAATGCACTCTTTTAGGAATCCTCCTCCCTCCCAAACTACAAAACAATGAGAGAACTCCATTATAGAAGTTTAAGCACCTTTTAAGTTTTGTAATTTGTCAATATCTTACAAATAGCATTTGCTAGTAAAACTTTACCCTTCATTTAAAATTAGTGTCCTAAAACTTTGATTTGTTTAAATTTTTGATCAGTGAAAATGGTTCCGGCATTTACCCCCCCCCCCCCAGAAAATACCCCCTCCCTTCGGAAAACACCTCCCTGGAAAATGCCCCCAATGACTGGTTGGTCTCTTGAACTCTCAATTTAAAGTTTCCTCCCCCCCCCCAAAAAAAAACAGGCTGTGGTCCTGGGGATTATATATAAACTGTTACCTCCACCTCCTTCTCGTCTCTCCCTTAGAGCTAATTCTGCATTTATCTGATGGTTCGAAGATAGCCGGGATGTTTATTCGTTAAAATGCACTCTTTCAGGAATCCCCCTCCCTCCCAAACTACAAAACAATGAGAGAACCCCATTATAGAAGCTTAAGCGCCTTTTAAGTTTTGTAATTTGTCCATATCTTACAAATAGAATTTGCTATTGGGAAACATACGGACATTTTTCGCGGGGGGGGGGGGGATTGTCTGAGGGAATGTTCAGTGGGAAGTTGATTTTTGGGAATAATTTGCTTTCAAAGAGGATGAATTTTCTTGGGGGAAGGGTATTTTTCAGAGGGTTATTTTCCACGAGGGGAGGGGGATGTTTTAGGGGGGATTTTCTGGTGGGGTGATTTCCGGGTTTTTTTTTCATGTGCTTTTAGGGGGATATTTTCCGGAGGGCTATTTTCCACGGGGGGAAGTTTCCAGGGGTATATTCCATAGGGGGAGGTAACCCCGTGTGGGGAGGTATTTTCCGTAGAACCGGTAAATATAAAGCTGGTCGGTAAAGATAAAATGAACTAGGTAAAGCATTCATTAGTTTGACTTACCTTTGCCATTGGGTAAATCTCTAACATAAGTGGGGTAACACTTTACGTCAGCTTTCTTATGGGTTTCCTGGCGCAATCCAGCTTCGATTTCCATTAGCAGTATATTTGAGACTTTTTTTACTTGTTTTTCCGAGAGGATTAATCTTGAACATCTTTTTTCCAGCTAAAAATTAAGATTTAAAATAATAAAAGAGCACTAGGCTATTTGGTAGGCGTAATAAAACAAAATGCATGTAAAGTTTACCAACTAATATAATCCTATATTTTTTTCTACATTCAAAACTGAGAGTGAAAATTTTATTTGAAGCAAACATAAGTTAAGGGGACCGAAATATTTGATATCTTACATATTTTGATGTCGTTTCATATTTTGATCTCAATATTTTGATATACTAAATAAAAAAACAAGTTTTTTTTAACTGAAAGTAAGGAGTGACGTTACAACTTAAAACGAACAGAAATTATTCCGTATATGAAAGAGGCTGTCCCCTCATCAACGCCTCGCTCTTTACGCTAAAGTTTTTTATTGTTTAAAAAGATAGAACTGTGAGAAAGTAAAACTTTAGCGTAAAGAGCGAGGCGTTGAGGAGGGGACAGTCTTTTTCATATACGGAATAATTTCTGTTCGTTTTAAGTTGTAACGTCGCTCCTTACTTTCAGTTAAAAAAACTTGTTTTTTTATTTAATTTTGGAACGATTTTGAATTAATGCAGGTTTTGATTTTGGCTCACAGTACATGAATAATTAAAACAAAATTTGTATATTAATTTTACTTTTATTTGGTTAAATGGCTTTCTCGAAAGTTGTTTAATTTTATTTACGAACGTTTTTATTAGTAATAAATATGCGTAACTTACGAATTAACTTACGTAACGAACTTCTATATTCATATATTTTTAATACGTATATTAGGGGGTTTGCCCCCTAGTCAATACCTTGCTCTTTACGCTAAAGTTCGAATTTTGTACTAATTCTTTAAAAATGACCTCTTAATCACAAAGGCCATTAATTAGAATAAATAGCTCTTATGAAAGTACTAAAAAATCTTTGGCTTAAAGAGCGAGGTATTGACTAGGGGGCGAACCCAATCATATACGTTATATTTTCTGTTCGTTTTAAGTTTTGATGTTCCTCCTTACTTTCAGTTGAAAAACATCAAAGATCCTCCCATATAACTCCGACCCACCCACCAACCCCCCAACTACCAGAAGAAATCCCCCCTGAAAACGTCTGTATACTTCCCAATAATCAATACTATATGTTAACCTAGGGTCTTTCCTAAAAAGAGATTTTTTACCCTAGCCTAGTTTAGAATATCCCCTTTACAAGTGAGATAATACGTTAGGCTAGGCTACTCAGATACTTAAGAAAAAGCCATATACAAAATATGTTGTACTGCTTTAATGACAATTTGGTAAAATTATACTTAACTACTTTTAGCAATATTGGAAAGGGGTTGGGTTAGGAAAATGAAACTTTCAGGGATGGGCCTATAGGCTAAATTTTGTCCTGGGAAGGTATTTTGAAGTACCTACCTCCACTCCTTCTCCCTGTAGAGGGTCCTGACCTTTAAAAATCTGTGTGTTATAAAAGTGAAACCTCCTTACAAAAGAGATCTTGTGCTTGAATGAAGTACGAAAAAATTGTTTTCAGCTTCACAACTTTGCTCAATCCCAATTTATAAGGTTTTAAAGATATCCAAATACATATCCTAAATTTTTACAAAAACATTTCAAATTCTACTCAAACAACAGGAATTGTATTTTCAGAACTAAAGCCAGAGAAAAAGAAACTGATGACTGAAAATTATCGTAAAATGTTGTTTTGTCAAAATTTCAAAAGGCAAATTTCAGGACATTCTAGAGGGACAAAGAGTAGAAATAGGTACTTCAAAATATCTTTCCGGGACATACTTTAGCCTGTTGACTCGTCCCTGAAAGTTTCATTTTCCAAACCTAACCCCTTTCCAAGATAGCCAAAAGTAGCTAAAGTAGAATTTTACCCAACAAATTATTATTTTTTAAACTTTATCTCACCCTAGTATGATTACTCCGTCCTCATCCCCAAGATACCGAAAAAAAATGTAAATGAACAAAAATGAGTACAATGGAAAGGTAAAGCATCCAAAAGAGAAGCTACAATTCTAAAATAATAAATGGAATCTTACCTCGTTCCGGCTTGATAGCACAAAAGGGTTAATTTTGTGCTTTTTCACAATAAAAAACAAAAATAAACAGGTAATTGAAGATAATACTGCTGATATTGAAGGGATATAGTAGTTTGTTGACTCCATATTTGTAGACTGTGTAGTCAATATAAGATGTTCAGTTAATAAAGAATTTTCGTCAACTAATGAAAAATGTTTTTTGGGAGATGCTTAAATGGCACCGAAAGAGTAATAAATATTCAAATCAAGAGTCAACGTATTTTTATATTTAGTGTTATCAAATCATCTTGATCGATCTAACTTGCAGAAATCTTGAAAGATAATCAGACATTTCCCAAGGGACAATTAACAACTTACAGGTAATTAATAATAATAAATGTATTTAGTTCATTCTTCATCAGCTTTATGCATAGTAGCCTAAAGTGCTTGATTAAGAAGTTATAGATAAATAACATTGAATTAATACTACTGAAACTGATCATTTGATAATATTTCCGTGATGCCAGTAAACAAGAGTTTCTTTTGTGTAAGAAATACCCATTTACAAATATAAAAATTTCGAATTTTTTTCCCAAAGAAGTAATGATAAATTGCTTAATACAAATTTTATACTTATATATGGAATCGGAGCAACCTCTATATGGGGTTGACTGTAACATTTCTATCCATAAATCTAATCTTTTGCGAATCTGGCAGGTTTGAAAAAGAGTTTGCAGAAAAGATTTAAGTATTCCAAGTCAGTTTTAACTCCAATTGAATGGCATAAATTTACGAGAATATGGGTGTGGGCAATGGCTTATCCGGGATTTTGTTCGTCTATCCCTGAGGGGTGAATCAAGGTTTTATTAATATCTTTAATGCAGCTACAAAAACAATCGCTAAGTCTAAAGGCCAATTGCCCCCCCCCCTTCCACAATCGACAACACTGATTCTTCTTACAGGTCCTAAGCTATTTTCACTTAAAACTAGGTAAAACAATATGTAAAAAATATTTTTACTTAAAAACATCCTAAGCTTTTAATCTGTTTTATTTTTACTAAACAATGTACTTCAGGGCTTTTGAGGTGAAAGCTACTATTTGACGTTTTTTTACTCCTCTTAGGTTTAATGTATCTCTTTACTTTTCCGTGAAAAACTTTAACTGTGGAAAAAGTCTTTTATCAGTTTCTTTTTAATTAGTAAGATTTGTTAATGGACAACACATGAAATATTAAAGAAAAAAAAGAGTTGGTTTTCAAGCAGTTCGTCGTAACGAACTGTAAATATGGTTCCCTGCCATGAACCTTATTTACAAGATACATTGTAGTGCCAAAATATATTGTATTTTTTTCTTGTTTATAATATTAAAAAAATCACCATGGAATAAAATCTTGAGCTGCTGAAATTCCCAAGAATTAGTATTATTACATATCAAATATTCACCTTATTTCATTAGTTCCTTCCAATTATATTTTGGTTAGGTCTGTCAATGGTTGGGAAAAACGATAAGAAATTAACTTTAAGAGACAAGTCTTTTCCACTGAAATTAGCCTCAAAGAGAAGCATTAAAACTTAAAACAAATAGAAATTATTAAGATTAGTATGGCAGCTTTTCCTCCTCAGCCACTCAATCTTAATACACAGTTCAGGGTTGGATCCAGGATTTTTTTTAGGATCGGGGGCGGAGGGGAGGCGCAAAATAGGTTGATCCGATAAAAAAAATTAGGGGGCGCAAAATAGGTTGATCCAATAAACTTGCGTTAACGCAAACTTGATTTAATTAAATAAACTAAACTACTTTAGACTACGCTAGGGGAGGGGCGCGCGCCCCCCTCGCCCTCCGGATCCGCCACTGACACAGTTTGAATTTGCGTCTCAGCTATTTGAAAAGACCTACTGAAACATAAGAGCCTTTGGAATAAGAAGCTTTTTTAAAGTAATAAGAAAATCAATGGAAAATACCCATGAGTGGAAATACTTCCCTTCAGAAAACACCCTCCCCAATGGAAACTATCCCCTGTGACTGGTTGGTCTCAAATCACTTTCGACTCGAGAAAAAGATTAGAACTCCCAGGGGATTATAAATTAATTTTTACTTCAACCCTCCCCCTGTAACTCCTTTAGAACTAATTCTGTATTTATCTGAAGCCTCAATGTACCTCAATTCACCTTTGTATTCAGAAGGTTCAGGGTACAAAAGAAACTTTAAAAAACCCAACAAAAATGTAATTTCTACTCCCTTATGATTTCTGTGGACACTTATGGTCCATGCTGTTATTATCAAAGTAAAGAGTAACATTAAACCTTAAAATGAACTGAATTTGTTCCATATAATAGGAGGAATGCCCCTTCCTTGTCCACACCTCTACCTCATGGTCGCAGAAACTTCAAAGAGTGCTCATTAGATCAGAAATTGAGAGTTCTAGTCCCTTTTTAATAAGTCAAAAGCGATTGGAGACCAACCAGTCCTGGTGGGGGGGGGGGTAAATAAAAATAAATATATAGTATACTGATAAGCAAGGCCCAGTTTTGTCCTGAGAAAAATAATACATCTGGCAATGGAAAAATTCCTGGTGTAATTTTTTTTACTTAGTTGTAGTTTTACCTAGCTGAACTAAATTATCCTTAATTTAGCCCGACCTAAATTTTGCGCAAAAAATTTGACTTTCCCAAAAGTGAAAGCAAAATAAACGTTTTTTATCCCCTGTAAAGCACAAAGGGTCGGTTTCTAGAACGGAATTTATTAAAAAAACAAAAGTTTTTCAACTGAAAGTAAAGAGCAACATTAAAATGTAAAACAAACAGAAATTATTATGTATATAAAAGGGGTTGCTCCCTCCTCAGCGCCTCGCTCTTTTTTTTAGTACTGGGTTACTTTTTTTTAGTTTTTTTAGTACTTTTAAAACAGCGTTCTATTGCTCTAATTAAACGAAACTTGTGTTTCAGGAGTCATTAAGAATTATTAAAGAATTGGGACAAAATTCAAAATTTACCGTAAAGTACGAGGTGTTGAGGAGGGGGCAACCCCATTTGTATGCGTAATAATTTATGTTCATTTTAACTTTTAATGTTGCTCCTTACTCTCAGTTGAAAAAACTTATTCTTTTTATTTAATTTCTGATTTTTTTAAAATAATGCCAAGAAATCTGGCCCCGCCTCCACGGAGACAATTACTCTTAACCACTCTGCGCGAAAAAATTAGATGGAAAAGAGAAAGCAATATATATAAAAAGAATTTCGTAAAAGAATTCCGGCAAATTCCCCCAGTGTATAATTTTCCCTGACAAGCTCACTTTCTGGAAACCTCCCTCCCCAAGAAAATCCCTCCACCCGAAAATGTGTGCCTACATTCCAATAACAAATACTATGCGCAAACTTTATAACTTAAAGCCCTTTCCCTTGGGGCTGTGGGGAGGGGGGTTCATGTTATACCCAAAGGCATGGTTATTATACCTTTCAACTATGATGAACAAAAAGGCTATCTCAAAATTTTGATCGGACGATTTTGGGAATAAAAGGGCGAGGAGGGGGCCTAGTTGTCCTCCACTTTTTTGAGTCACTTAAAAAAGGCACTAGAACATATAATTTCCGTTTGAATGAGCCCTCTGCCGATATTCTAGGACCACTGGGTCGATACGATCGCCCTTGAGCAAAAAACAAATAAACACGCATCCGTCATCTTTCCTTTGGCAAAAAAAAAACGAAATTCCACATTTTTGTAGATAGGAACTTGAAACCTATACGCTGAACCTGATGGTGTGATTTTCATTAAGATCTAGGGGGGTGAGAAGGGGGTGCACCCCCCTAACGTCGTCTGAAGTAGGATAGTTTACTTAATTAACGCAAAGTTTGCGTTAATTAAACTTGCTCCTAACGCAAGTTTATCGGATTAACCTATCCCCCCCCCCTAAAAAGTCCTGGATCCGCCCCCGTTGAGATTACTTGAGGGGCTGTTTTCCCGTTTTTCAAAAATCAGGAACATTTTCTCAGGCTCGTAACCATTGATGGGTAAGACTAAATTTAAAGGAATTTATGTATTTTAAATCAGCATAAATAGCTGATTCTTTTGATATATCTATTGGTATCAAATCAAAATTGTTAGTCCCTTGTCCTCCTTCCCTCCACTACTACCTACTAGTTTCAACTGCGCCCCCAAGTAGCTTCCGAGAAATTGCAGATTTTCTATTTTGATAGCCGGGAAATGCATAGTGTCTTTAGATTTACATCTTCCCCCTCATCCAAATCGACATTCGCGTAAAAAGAATTAAAAACTATTAGTACTACTGAGAGCGCAGTATTACCTCACATACCTCGATAAATTTCCACAAAAAATATTGGTGGCCCCGCAGCACCTCGTGAAAGCTTCAACTCGATCTCCCAAGCAATTCTTGAGATAATAATAATAATAATAATGTATTATTAAAGCTTTTTTACAGCCATATACAAAACAAAAAGAAAAGAAAAAGGATAAATAAAATGAATACATACTAAAATCACTATCCTCTTAATCAACACTCATACCCTTCAATGCAAAATTCACCACACCTACTACCGTTTGTGGTGAATCCGAACTCAAAATCCCCCGAAGTAGCCAATCATTACCCTCTTTCAAAACATCCCCCCTTATATGAGAAAGCCGCCGGCATCGCAGGAGGAAATGACCCAGCCCAAAATCATTCTCACCACATTTTAGACAAGTACGCTGCGTTTCCGGACCTTCTCTATTTTTCCAAACTTCTTTTCCTTGTATTGGTAGACAATTGGCTCGAAGCTGAATCCACGTTTTCATATACTTACTAGGTAATCTCAGCTTCAAATATGTCTCCTGTCCATAAATCCGCTTTATATCTCTATACAAAGTAAGACTAGTCGACTTATCTAAAGCTGTCCACCAAAGTTGAATTTCCTGGTCGCGCAATCTTGCTTGGAATTCCTTTATGAAGTTTTCTTGGTCCAGTGGTCCCTGTCCTCCATTCCACGCGTTTGAAAAGCCTGTTTCCTGTAGTATTTTTCTGATCTGTGCTGTCCAAGTGGTTTTACTTTTTTGGGTGAGAAGATCCTTATAAGCAGCAGAAATAAGTCTTTCCTTGGGTAAATTCAGGATTTTGAGCCAAAACTTGATCATCTGTATCTTTCTTCGTATTTTTAAACTGTAGATGGCTAGGTCACCTTTCAATACTAGAGAGTGAGTTGTTTTATGTAGCCCATATGCATGCTTGTAGTATTGTAGTTGTAGAGTTTCTAAGACAGGTACCATAGATATGACAGGTACCATATTTTGTTTACCAGTGTTGCAGAGTAGCACAATGTCTTTAACCTGCTCACCAGGCTGAAGACACTAGGTTTTACCTCTTAACCAGGTAACTATAGTGTCTTTCGTTTTGCATCACTAGTTCTCCATGAATAGATTCTAGTTCCAATGAGGCTTAAAGTGACAAAACCTTTAGTCAGATTTGAAGCAAAATATGCTTAGCCGTTCACCACCCCCTCCCCTAAACTGAAATTTGAGGGCCAACTTCCCCTTAACAAAAAAAGGTGCTCTAACTTTGTACCCTCTCTAACTTTGCCCTCTTTACGGTAAAGATCTACTTAATCAATTTTAGCACAGTAAATTTACGCTGGCATTGACTTCAAGTGTTTATTTATCGAAATAGTTGTGAAGAATTCGATTTAAAATATTCATTTTCCTAACCAGTTGGACATAAAAAAGCTGTTATATTGGAATCCAGTTTCATTTCTCAGCAACTTGTATATATTTTGAACTTCATATTTTTGTCATAATCAAAAGTGACTAGGCTACTAATCTTTTGGTAAAATATTTTTGCTCGATAGATACATCAGCAACATGCTTGAGATTAAACAATCTTCAAAATTTGCTGAAAAATAAGTATTTTGCGTAGCCTCAAAACTGAAAGCTAATGAAACACTTCAATTATTGTTTTTCACCCTGTATAGTGTCAACACTTCAAAATAGGTCAATAAGGAAGTCAGTCACCCTACAATATTATAAATAATAATTTGAGCCTGGTAATCAGGTTAAATTGCAACAGGAAACATTAACTTTTAAATGTCAAAGCATTGAAAGAAAGGTTAAGCTTCCTCAGTCCAAAGAGCGGGGCTGTAATAAAAGTGATACCATCTCTCTTATTTTCAGAAAATTATATTTTATGTTGAAGAAAAAGTTAAACTTAGATGTAAAAAGCAGCGGTTGAGAGAGACAACAGCCACTATTTTAGCATAACCCTGAATAGTATATTTAAATAGCAAAAATCAGATAAGATTATTTTGTTCAGGCTTAGCTGATTATCCAAGTGGACACAGAAAACCGGTTTCATTACAGATCAAGAATGGCTTGTTGTGCTGACTTCAAATATATAAGATTTATTGAGTTTAGCGTTATGCACTAAAATCTACGAGTCTGAGAAAATTTGCCTGATTTTTGAAAAAGGGGGGAAACGCCCCCTAAAAGTCAAGGGATATTAATGAAAACCACATAATCAGAGTCAGCGTATCCGATAACCTTGACGCGGAATTCTGTAGTTTTTAGAAAGATAACGGATCCCTGTTTATTTGTTTGTTGTTTTTTTTTTCCCAGGGGTAATCACATCGAACCAATAGTCTTAGACTATCAGAAAAGGGCTCATTCGAACGGAAATTCAAACTTTTAGTGCCCTTTTTAAGTGACCAATAAGATGGAGGGTGACTAGCCCCCCCCCCCCACCTTTTTTCCTCAAAGTCGTCCAGTCAAAATTTTGAGATAGTTATTTAGTTACATAACGGAAAGGTCTTTAAGTTACAAGATTTGCCTGTTGGACATGTATAATATTTGTTATTGGGAGGTATGCATACATTTTTCGGCTGGGGGATTTTTCATGGGGAAGGAGATTCCCGGGGTTTGCACTTTTCAGGGGGAATTTTCCAGAATTCCTAGGGGAATCGTCTGGGGTGAAAATTTCTGCCGTATTGGAGCTGTCTAGAGTACCTTTCCGTAGGGAGGGATTTTTCAGGGGAAAAATTTGCCGTGGGGAAGTTTTCCACGGATAAATTCTCCAGAGAGAATTTTTTGTGGTAACAACTTTCTACTAGAGGACGGGGTATTTGTGGGAAAACTTTTCCACGAAGGAGGGGATTCTTGGCCTGATTCTAAAAACAATCTTTTCAAATAAAAGTACACTACGAAAATTTTTTTCGGGGAGAATTTTCAGTGGTCTATGACTGTGGGGGGATGGCATTCCTGGAGGCATAGTTATTAGTTATTATTTATTCCTCCCTATACATTGATAGTTTAGATCTAAAACAGTAATCACTGGGGATTGGGTTGTCAACCCCGGAGGCATGGTTATTTTTATCTTAGCAATATTTTGAACAAAATTTCTATCTTAAATTTTGATCGGATATTTTTGGGGGAAAAAGAGCGTGGATGGGCCGGGATGATTGATCTTGCATCACTTTTGATTCTTAATAAAAGGGTACTAGAACTTTTATGTCAAGTTCCCGCTAAAAAGTAAACCCGCTGTAACTTACTGCAGGAGATTGCAGATGGTGAAGCTACGATTAGTTTCATGCACAAGAAAAGCGAAAGGTTTATCTTCTGCGAGGCAGAAAATGTTTCAAGTGTGGATTTTTCTGACGTTCTCTAAAGTCTACCAAAACCTTTTTCTTGTGGAGGAGCCAGCAGAGTGCCTCAAAGCTTTCGCTTTGAATTTGATTGTTCACCACACAGTATGTATTAATCAATCTAGCTTATATTTCTTTATGATTTTGTAAAAGTGTATTTGAAGTAAAAAAAAAGAAAAAACTGCTTTATGGACAAATTTACTGCTTGTACAGGACCGCCGGTAGATTTTTGGTAATTTTTTTCAGCTTTTCCGGTTCAAGCCCCAGTGTGCCCGAACCAACCCCACTAGTGGATCGGCGAATTTTTTCCAGTTTACCCCGATCTCCCCCATATATAAATTAAATAAAAAAAAATGCTTTTTAACTGAAAGTAAGGAGGGACATTAAATTAAAACGAACAGAACTTATTCCGCATATGAAAGGGGTTGTCCCTTCCTCAACGCCTCACTCTTTACGCTAAAGTTTGACTCTTTGTCACAACTCCACTTTTTAAAACGATAAAAACTTTAGCGTAGATAATGAGTCGTTGAGGAGGGGACAGCCCCTTTCATGTATGGAATAATTTCTGTTCGTTTTAAGTTTTAGGGTCGCTCCTTACTTTCAACTAAAAAACTTGTTTTTTTTTTTAATTCTGAACATTTTTCAACTAATCTAGGTTCGAATTTGGCTCACCGTACACATAAAATAAAATCAAAAATAAAACCAAAATTTGCTTATTAGTTTCGGCGGATTTTTTCCGTATGTGAAAGGTCGTTCCTCCTTAATACCCTGCACTTTCTCCTACAGCTGTTAGCACTTTTAAAAAAGATTCCTATTCTAATTAAACGACCGCCGTGTTTCGGTCGACGTTCTTAAGAAATTAGGAGAAACAGTCAAACTTTAGCGTAAAGAGCAAGGTATTGAGGAGGGGGCAACCCTTCATATATGGAATAGTTTTTGTTCGTTCTTCAAATAATGCCAGTAAATTTGGCTCACCCTTTATGAGATATACCCCTCCCCCTCATGGAAAAATCATCCGTAAAATTCCATCTAACGTAAAGTTCACCCCCGTCCCTGCCCTTCAGACAGTTCAATCCTCACTGAAGATCCCTCTCCCTATAAAATTGCTTACGGACGATTCATTCTGAAAAATTATCCTTAGCATTCTTTCATTTGAATAAGCCTTTAATCTCTAATCAGTTTCTTGATCTCTCCAGAAATGTCCCCTTTCGTGGAAATTGTTTCCCAGAGGTCAAAAGGCGCGGAATAAACCCTCTGGATAATCCCCCGGAACATCTCCACATGAAAAATTTGGCAAAGAGAATGTAAGACAATTAAAAAGAATTTCATGTAGTAATTCTGTCAAATCCCCCCAGTGTAATATTTCCCCTGGAATATTCATTTCACCCCGAAATTTCTCTCCCCAAGGTAGATTCTTCTTATAGAAATCCGTCCCAAGCACCTCCCCCCCCCCCCCCAAAAAAAAAGAAGAAAATGTCTGTATATTTCCCAATAACAAATATCATAAACAATGGACGAATTTCATAACTTACTGGCCTCTCCCGACGTACTTTGAGGGGTTATTTTACACCTACAGACATAATTATTTGATCTTTCAACTACGAGTATACTGAACAAAAGACTATCTCAAAATATTGATAAGATAATTTTGGGGAAAAATGGCCGTGGGAGGGGGGGCCAGTTTCCCCCCATTCTTTTTGGTCAGATAAAAATGACGCTAGAACTTTGAATTATCGTTTGAATGCACCCTCTCCCGATCTTCTAGGAATATTATTTCGATACAATTGTCGCTAGAAAAAAAAACAACAAATAAACACGCATCCATGATCTGTCTTTTGCATAAATACAAAATTCTAAATTTTTGCAGATAGGAGCTTGCAATTTCTACAGTAAGCTTTTCTGGTACTCTGAATTTGATGGTTTGATTCTAATTAAGATTTCTTTAATTTTAGGGAGTGATTCCTCCTATTTTAAAAATCAGGCAAATTTTCTTAACTTTTGATAGGTAAGATAGTTAAATTTTGATTAGTTTAAAAAAACAAAGTTTTTCCGAGGGAAATAAAGAGCGAAGTTGAAACTTAAAACGGACACAAATTATTACTTCCCAGTCTATCAATCAATAAAACTAGTGCAAATAAATCAGCTGACGTTATGCCCTGGGGGCGTATATGGTTTTCATTAAAAGCTTTGTCGTAGAAACTTGAAAAAAGGGGAGGGGACCTTGTTGCCTCCAATTTTTTGAGTCACTTAACCACTATAACTTATAATTTCCGTTGAATGAACCCTCTGCCGGTATTCTAGGTCCACTGGGTAGATACGATCGCCCTTGAGGAAAAAACCAAACAAATAAACACGCATCCGTGATCTTTCTTTTGGCAAACAAATACGAAATTCCACATTTTTGTAGATAGGAACTTGAAACCTATACGCTGAACCTGATGGTGTGATTTTCATTGAGATCCAGGAGGTTGAGAAGGGGGCGCGCCTCCCTAACGTCGTCTGAAGTAGGGTAATTTACTTAATTAACGCAAGTTTGTGTTAATTAAACTTGCTCCTAACGCAAGTTTGCGTTAATTAAACTTGCTCCTAACGCAAGTTTATCGGATCAGCCTATTTTACCCCCCCCCCCTAAAAATCTCCTTGTCCTCCTTCCCTCTACTACTACCTAATAGTTTCAACTGCACCCTCAAGTAGCTTCCGAGAAATTGCAGATTTTCTATTTTGATAGCCGGGAAATGCATAGTGTCTTTAGATTTACAATTTCCCCCTCATCCAAATTTAAGGTCGAAATTGGCGTAAAAGGAATTAAAAACTATTAGTAAAACTGAGTGCGCAGTATTACCTCATATACCTCGATAACTTTCCAAAATTTCCACCTCCTCCCCTAAAATGAAATTTGAGGGCCAAATTCTCCTTAACAAAAAAAAAGGTTCTTTGAGAATTTAAATTTAGCCTCCAAAGCAATTCCTAAGGTAACGCAGATGTACTATTTTGATAACCTCAAAACGTATTGTGTTTTTTATTTACCTTGCTCTAACTTTGTACCCTCTCTAACTTTGCCCTCTTTACGGTAAAGTTCTACTTAATCAATTTTAGTACAGTAAATTTACGCTGGCAGTGATTGCAAGTGTCTATTTATCGATATAGTTTTGAAGAACTTGATTTTAAATTTTCATTTTCCTAATCAGTTGGACATCAAAAAGCTGTTATATTTGAATCCAGTTTCAATTCTCAGCAACTTGTATATATTTTGAACTACATATTTTTGTCACAATCAAAAGTGACTAGGCTACTAATCTTTTGGTAAAATATTTTTGCTCGATAGATGCATCAGCAACATGATTTAGATTAAACAATCTTCAAAATTTGCTGAAAAATAAGTATTTTTTGCAGCCTCAAAACTGAAAGCTAATCAAACACTTCAATTATCGTTTTTCACCCTGTATAGTGTCAAAACTTCAAAATAGGTCAATAAGGAAGTCTGTCATCCTACAATATTATAAATAATAATATCGACTATGAAATTAAGGAAATGAGTTATAAAATTAAACTAGGGCACGACTTACTTGTAAGCAAAAATCTTCTGGGACCCTTTTTCTCCGGATTTAAAAATTCATCCTATTTGTTTAGCATAACCCTGAATAGTATATTTAAATAGCAAAAATCAGATAAGATTATTTTGCTCAGGCTAAGCTGATTATCTCCAAGTGGACGTAGATAACCGGTTTCATTACAGATCAAGAACAAAGTATGGTCGCTATCAAACAGTTCGTGGTAACGAACTGTTTACGAATCGTGGTAACGAACGTGGTAACGAACGTGGTAACGTGGTAACGAACTGTAAGTAAGGTTAATCGACGTGGTTAAATAGTAACCAAAACTCTAAAAAACGGAATTTTGATATCAATAAATGTATTGAAAGAACTGGCTTGTTATGCTGACTTCAAATATATAAGATTTATTAAGTTTAGTGTTATGCACTAAAATCTACGAGCCTGAGTAAATTTGCCTGATTTTTGAAAAAGGGGGAAAACGCTCCCTAAAAGTCTAGGGATCTTAATGAAAACCACATCATCAGAGTCAGCGTATCCGAGAACCTTAACGCGGAAGATTCAAGCTCCCATCTGCCAAAATGTGGAATTCTGTAGCTGTTAGAAAGATCACGGATCCCTGTTTATTTCTTTGTTGTTTTTTTTCCCCTGGGGTAATCACATCGAACCAATAGTCCTAGACCATCAGAAAAGCACTCATTCGAACGAAAATTTAAAGTTTTAGTGCCCTTTTTAAGTGACTAATAAGATTGGAGGGTGACTAGCCCCCCCCCCCCCTCCACCTTTTTTCCTCAAAGTCGCCCAGTAAAAATTTTGAGATAGTTATTTTGTTCATCATAGTTGAAAAGCTCGATAAATATGCCTTTGGAGGTAATATGATTCACTGGCTTGTATAATCCTCGTTTTTCTCTTTTTTTACTATTGTTTCGTTTTATCATGATTAGCCAGTGTGGTCTTAGAAATTATTTATGATCCCCCCACAGCAACTGGGGAAAGGTCTTTAAGTTACAAGATTTGCCTATTGCATATGTATAGTATTTGTTATTGGGAGGTATGTATACATTTTTTGGCTGGGGGATTTTCCATTGGGAAGGAAATTTCCGGGGGTTGCACTTTTTAGGGGGAATTTGCCAGAATTCTTAGGAGAATCGTCTGGGGTGAAAATTTTTGCCGGGTTGGAGCTGTCTAGAGTACCTTTCCGTACGGATGGATTTTTCAGGGGAGAAATTTGCCGTGGGGAAGTTTTCCGCGGATAAATTCTCTATAGGGAATTTTTTACGGTATCAACTTTCTACTAGAGGACGGGGTATTTGTGGGAAAACTTTTTCACGAAGGAGGGGATTCCTGGCCTGATTCCAAAAACAGTCTTTACAAATAAAAGTACACTAAGAAAACTTTTTCACCCAGGGCCGTCTTCAGGAAATTTTTTCGGGGAGAATTTTCAGTGGTCCGTGGCTGTGGGGGGATGTCATCCCTGGAGGCATAGTTATTAGTTATTTACTTTTTCCTCTCTATACATTGGAAGTTAAAATCTAAAACAGTAATCATTGGGGATTGGGTTTTCAACCCCGGAAGCATGGTTGTTTTTATCTTTGCAATATTTTGATCAAAATTTCTATCTTAAAATTTTGATCGGATATTTTTGGGGAAAAAAGAGCGTGGATGGGTCGGGGATGATTGCTCTTGAACCACTCTTGATTCTTAATAAAAGGGAACTAGAAATTTCGGTTTCTAATCAAATGAGCCTCCTCCAAAATTTATACGACAGCCCTTTCTATAAAATTTTATATGATAACAATGGGCAACTTGCATAACTTACAGCACTTGCCCCGAGGGATGTGGAGAATTTTATCAACCTTGGTGGTCTTTAGACGGCTTGGCCTTTAGACTATTTTGAACAAAATAGGTGTGTCAAAATCTTGGTCAGATGTATTTGGGGAAGAAAGGTCTTGGGGGAACAGGCATTGGGCTGGTTATCCTCTGATCGCTTTTCACTCTTGAAGAGAGCACTAGAAATTTTAATTAGCAATCGAATAAATGTCCTCTGAAGTTTACACGACCATACGTTCCATATGAAGCGCCTCAGGGGTAAAAAAAAAACAGAAAAAAATTAATACATTGAAGCCTTATCGCTTAAACCTTTGACTTAAACAGGTGAGTAGAACTTTCATTTTGCTTTCTAATGAATATCCAAAATGATCCGGGGGGTATATGGGGGAGGGGACTTTCCGTTCGGAGGATATTCCTGGGGGAATTTCCCGCAGGGAGAGTTTTTCAGGGGGAACTTACCGAGGGAATTTTCCGCCGGTGGAATTTTCCAGGGTTAGGACGCTACTGCCAACTGAATAGGGCTTTTTCAAACGTCATAATTGGCAGATGCTCTTAACATCTTCGAGCACCTCTGATACCCAAGGCTTATGAGAATTTTGCTCTTTTTAAAATGTTAGCAAAAGAGTAACCCTTTTGAATGCGGTCCTTAAGAAAATTGTTTAATAAAATTTAACCTGTATAAGAGTACTAAGACAGATCCATAGAAAATAAGGAATTTTTCAGGAAAAGAATGGTGATGCATGTGTACCCCTTTTCCCAACTCTGTAGAGACGATCATATCTAAAATTAATCCATTAAAATTATCTAAAATTAATGAGAAAGGTTTTGTTCGATGAAAATTTAAAGATTTAGTGTCCTTTTTAAGCAGCAAAAGACAAAAAGTTCAGCAATCGAACTTATTGGCCCGTAAAACAACAATTTTGGCTCGACTACAACTGAAATACTATAAAGCAAAATTTTGGCAACCATGATTTCTGACTATATGCATGAGGCACACAAGAAGGTAACTCAGAGAAGCATTAGGAAAGTCAATCAAGCCCAAAACGGTTCCTTAAGGGATTAAATAAGAAACAAGTTTTTTTAACTGAAAGTAAGGAGCGACTTTAAAACTTAAATCAAACAGAAATTATACCTTAGATGAAAGGGGCTGCCCTTTCCTCAACGGCTCGGTCTTTACGCTAAAAATTTTTATTGTTTTAAAAAATAAAGTTGTGAGAAAGATTCAAACTTTAGCGTAAAGAGTGAGGCGTTGAGGAGGGGACAGCCCCTTTCATATATGGTATAATTTCTTTTCGTTTAAAGTTTTAATGTCGCTCCTTACTTTCAGTTAAACAAAAACTTGTTTTTTATTTAGTTTCCGAACGTTTTGAATTAATGCAGGTTTTGATTTTGGCTCACCGTATATGTATAATTAAAACGAAATTTGCACATTAATGTTACTTTTTTTTTGCATAAGTGGCTTTCTTGAAAATTGTTTAATTTTATTTATGGACGTTTTTATTAGTAATAAATATACGTAACTTACAAATTAACTTACGTAACGAATTTCTATATTCATATTTTTTTAATATGTATATTAGGGGGTTTTCCCTCTAGTGAATACCGTTAAATTAAGTTTTTGTTGCTCCTAACTTTCAGTTGAAAAACTTGTTGTTTTTTTAAATTTAATTTCTGATCGTTTTCTAATTAATGCTGGGAAATCCGGCGTCCCCTTCATAGCAATATCCCTTACCCCATGGATACATCCTCCCGCGTAACCCCCTATCTATCCCCCCCACTATCAGAAAGAATCCCCCTGAAAACGTCTGTATACTTCCCAATACCCAATACTATATGTAAATATTGGGCAAAGTTCATAACTTGCAGCCCTTCCCTCGGGGACTGTGGGGGATTAAGTCATCTTCAAAGATATAGTTATTATATTTTTCGACCATGCTGCATAAAATGGCTATTTCAAATTTGATCGGGTGATTTTGGGAAAAAAATGAGCGTGGTAGGGAGCCTAGTTGCCCTCCATTTTTTTGATCACTTAAAAAACTCACTAGAACTTTTAATTTCCGTTCGAATGAGCCCTCCCGCGATATTCTAGGACTACTGCGTCGATACGATCACCCCTGGGTAAAAAGATAAAAAGAAAACAAATAAACACGCTTCCGTGATCTTTCTTCTGGCCAAAAATACATAATTCCACATTTTTGCAGATAGAAGCTTGAAACGTCTACATTAGGGTTCTCTGATACGCTGAATCTGATGGCATGATTTTCATTAAGGTTCTATGACTTTAGAGGGTATTTCCCCCTTCTTCGGAAAATCAGGCAAATTTTCTCAGGCGCATAACTTTTGATGGGTACAACTGAACTTGATGAAACTTATATATTTGAAATCAGCATAAAAATCTGATTCTTCCGATCTATCTAATGGTATCAAATATCCGTTTTTTAGAGTTTCGGTTACTATTGAGCCGGGCCACTCCTTACTTACAATTCGTTGCCACGAACTGTTTGATTCGCTAATGGTTCCTTTGTCTTTGTGACGGTCAGCCGACGCTGCCGACGTCATCCGGTCAACCGAAGTCAGTGACGGTCAGCCGGTCAGCTGACGCTTCTAAAACTTCTTTCAAAGCTCATTGTCTGCGAAGTTAATTTGTAATTTCTGTCTGGAAGCTACCGATTCACAATGCAGAATTGTTTCCCATTTCGGAGAAGACCAGACCAGACCTGTAATAAAGAAAAATAAAAACTATATTTTGAAAAAAAACTGTCCAACGCGGAAAACGTTCCAGTTTATTTTTATTTACTAATAATAACTATTTTCTGGACTTGTACGCCCAGGCAGCGGGGCCAAGGGTACAATACCCCCGGAAACAAGAAGACGTAGAAAACGTGCAAACATAGAAGAATACGAAAAATTCCCATTTAAGTTGTGTAAAATTAAAGCTCCTGATTGGACTTCTGAAAGGTATGTAAAAGTAACAAAAAAATATAGCCTATATATTAGGACATCTGAATAAATTTAGATACGTTTTTACTGTTGTATTTCGTGCCAAATTCCTTCTAGAAGTTCATTTCTCTAGGAGTTGAAAAATCATCAAATTCTGTAAATTTTGGTATGTAGACTGTCTGTTTATTTCTCTTTTCAGATAAATTGAGTTTGATCTTAGATTGAAGTCGCAAGAGTGGACTTTATGTTAGGTTTTGGTTCATTCCATTTAGCTCGGAAAATGTTAAGTTAAAAAAATTTAGGCAGTACTGAAATTTTCCCAAAAAATATTTTGTGAATTTTCGCTGAACTTGTAGAAAAATGTAAAAAAAAGGACAATCCTAATATTTTGGGGAGAAAAAAAGAAACTACTTGAGCACCAGGCTTAGTAAAAATCCTGGCTCTGTGTTCCCTTTAAAGATGGTCATAGCAGGACTATGGAGGAGTACCATATTTGGAGTCGAATCCATAGTATTAAGCTATATTCATCGTACCCCACGCTGAAAGGAATTTGGGCTGCTAACACTGGACACGATATTTATCGCTGCACAAGTAGCGGTAGATGCCCGGGAATAGTCTCCCCCATTGGGTCTGGTATAGTTACTTTTTCGAAGCTACATGAGTGCGAGTACATATAATGAATCTCTCACGTGCTTGCACATGTATACAAATCTACCGAAGAAAGAATAAGAAACTAAGCGTTCAGAATCCCAGGCCCATCCTAGCCTCTAAATAGAGACACCTGTGTGATATTAATCCCACCTTGGCTTAAGCCATATTAAATCCTAAAAGGAAGGGTATAATTAATAGGCTTAAGAAACATAAAAATACCTAGATGCTTTCATGATAAAAGGTATATCAAGCCGGGAAAGGTTTCTAAAATCTTGCCGGGGAAAGATTTCTAAAATCTTGCCGGGAATCAGCCGGGAAAGGTTTCTAAAATCTTGCCGGGATTCAGCCGGGAAAGGTTTCTAAAATCTTGAGGGTTATGTTTACTAAGCAGGATATTGGTGTTTTTATTTAGACCGCGTACTGTCTTTAAATTTCAACAAAGGACGGAAATTTTTGTATTGTTCGATAGCTGAGATGTAGTTTTATGGATTCAGCACTTTACATTTATGAAATTTGCTTCATGTTTCTTTTAGAAAGAATTTTTTTCAAACAAATGGAATTTTGCGACTAAGCTGCAACTACAATTTCAACCGAACAGACGAGATATTATACCGTTCATGTACTTCAAATCAATCGACTCACCGTGGTACATTGGCATGTTGCAAAGAATCGTCCTTAAAAAGTCATTTAAAGTTGCTTAAAAAAGGAAAAATTGCTACAGCTAGATGGAACACGCCTTGTAAAATCTTGTTGCAAGGAAATATAAGCAGACTCTTTGTGTAAAGGTGTTTTTGTACAGCCTCTAGAAGGGGTGTGAATAGTATTGCCTCACGGCTTTCAAGCGGTCAGTACCCCGGAATACAAGGGGTTCCCGGAATACAAGCGGTCAGATAGGGAATTAGCATTGGATTTCTACCGGCCATTAGCCATGGAGCTTTTAACCCCTTGCACCTGTTTCTGGCGGTCATCTGGCAAGATTCTGAGTGCATACCCTGTTTCTAGGCAATATTCCCAGGTCCCCCTCTATAGGTGTCTAGCCACTTTCCAGGTGTTTTTCCCCTATTGTTTTTCTATTAACCATACTTAGATGGCCATTTTATAAGAAGTCGTGTCTAAACATGCCTCCCAAGGTGGTAGAAGCCATTTTTTTTTATTGAGAGTCAGTTTCTTTTTGGAAGTGGGGAAGTCAACATTGAAAGGGATGCTTATACATTATTGAATCTTGAAAGTGTTGATGAAACGGGACCTAGAGTGCCTAAGGTGGCGGTGGAAATTACAAGGGGTTCCCGCCTATCCCTACAATAAGACAAGATGTAAGCTGGATATGTTATAGCGTTGAGCAAATTAAAGTCGAAGATCAATTATGCTTTGTAGCTATGGTGAATATAGTGCATACACATAGACTACAAGACAGATTTAATGCGCTGGCGAAATATATTGAAGAGAACAATTTATAGAAAACGAGCAGTCTGTATTTGCTAGTGAGAGTGTTAAAATGAATAGATTTGAGAACCACAAAATCTTTCGTAATGTAGTAAAATTGGAAAAATGTTTAATTTTAGATGATGACATTCTGGAATTATCTCTTCCAAGAAGAATATTTTCTCGAGAAATGCTTAACGATATAATGGGAACCGATTCCCCATTCTTGGACTATTGTATGAAACTTTGTCATCGTCGTCTATGTGCTTTTACTCAATTTATAGATATATTAATTGAGACAAAAGAAAATGATATTGTGGTTTTGCCCTTATCCACTACTTCTTTTGTGAACCCACTTCTCCTAGGAGACATTTTGATTGATCGTGAGTCAGTTTCTTTTTGGAAGTGACACAGTCAACATCGAAAAATGTTTTACACATGCCCATTAGGGTTGTATACTTTGGGCAGTTGGTCATCCTGTGAGAATTGTGCTTTTGCTGATGACTATAATGAAAAGTGTAATTTATGCAATCCATATAAATTGCATAGAGGAAATGCAGTGCAAATTAAAGACTAATTCATGTCTTGAAAAGATTTGTGACTCTCATAATAGAGGATTCTTATGCTCCAATTATCACTATGATAAATGTGATCAATGGGAAAATACTTACCCTGGCATGATTGCGAAAAATCCAAAACGTGACTTCAGTTTATTTTTAAGAGACTGGTATCGTCCTGGCTTAAAATTGTTTTGGGAAGAAGAACCTGGTCTACGCTTCAATTGCTGGAATAATAAAAAAGCCTGGTTTTTGCGACATCGTTTTGAAGATACTGGCTACTTTGATTATAAACCTACAGATTTTTATTTGACTGTACAGAAAGTGATTTTTCATATGAGAATTTTGTATATGACAGTGCTTCAAATAAGCAAATTGAAACACGTGAATGTTATTATATGAATCAGAGTTGTATTAATGACTTTATAAACAGATTTAATAAAAATGAAGTTACACTATATTGTAGAAAATGTGACCCTGACTTTGCACATCAAAATGAATACAATTTGAATCATGATGAGCTGTTACCACTTATCGTTTCTGATGATTACCTATGCATAGAAAAATACATCTAAAGAACACAGTGTTTTGTATATATATACAAATTTTATTAATAAATAAATTTACAGACATTTTTAAAGCATTTCACTTTTAGGGCACCGAAATTTACATTATAGAAGTAGGAAAGAGTATTTTCAACAAGAAAGTCTTTCAATCGAGGATTGTCGCCATAAATCTTGAGGAATTCCATGTAAGTATGTTCACGACTTCGAAAAATAAAATATAATAGGGCATGAAAACCACAACTTTTCGTCGATAGATCTTATACCCGCTTCCGAATTTGAATAATAGATTTTCCACTCTGCTCAAGAAAATTTTTAATGTGAGGTGTGTAGAATGTATACGGTAGGCCAAGTAGATCAAAAAATTACATATTGCTTCTTGTTTGAAAGATACATAATCAACGCCCCGTCTTTACCGTTGATGAACTGCCACTAACAATTATAAGGGTATTGTCAACATGCTGAATATGCTCCAGGATATCTAAACGTATGCAATAGGATTTATATTTGGACATGTAAGGGTCCATATTTAACACTCTGAGTATTTCATTCATGTTCATGGCGCCAAGTCTAATAAGACACTGCCATCAGGGGTAATTTCCCAATAGGTTTCAAATCGATTTAGCGAGATTAATTCAATGCTTTCCTTCAATGGCTCGGAAAAAGTACACTCTAAACGTACATAAGCCCGTCCGGACAATACTCATATCTTGAGTACCGGACAAATCCAATACATTGATACCGTGAGTTTTCGCAAACATTTTTTTAGATATTACATTTTCAAATAATTGAGAATCTCGATCTAGGGATTGCATTGTCAATTCATATAGGGTCCTGTAGGATTTATCAAAGGATAAATTGTAGAGAGTAATTCCATTTACTTTAAGCAAAAGCGCTGAAAGTCCAAACAGTTCAAATTTATGAGTGGAATCTATCCGTGATCCAACAGCGCTAGCACTTTTTACAAAAGCCAATGCCAATTTTGAAGGAATTTCGCAATTGATAAATGATGAATCGATATAGGTACGCTTACCTGTAGAAATATGGCGTTGATTCGTGATTGTATGAGGCACGAGTAATTTGATATTATTTCCAGCAGCTCTTAATTTTCCAACTACCGAAGCAGCAGAGCTTATAACTTGATGTTTTTGTGTAAGGAGTATTGCCAACGTGAGAGAGACTGTTACATCGGGTGCAATGTCCAGTACTTTTCGCATAATATAATTGGACGGTGCAAGTTGTAGTTTTATATCAATCTTCACATTGGGAGGCAGCCATTGAGGTATATTAAATATTCAATGATTTGGTTTCCCAACTAAATACAAATCTTTAGTTGTCGCCTCTCTTAGAATATTAGTGAAGTCAGTATCTGTTTTATATTCATAACCCAGTGCTTTTCCCCTCGACAGCTTATAAGACATTGGAGTCATCGGCATGAAATGTATATAACTTGCATAATTTGAAAGATTATTACTCGTGCTCACCAATTTTCCATTTATGTAGACACTTATTTGTCGAAATAAATTGTGTAGTACGCACTTTTCGTAGGATAGCCCCTTGGCTGCAATTGGTTTTTCATTGTTAGATTTTTTTAACAATGTCATCTAAATAAAAAAATGGCGAATTCAAATCTGTGAAGTAGTCTTTATTGGAATAAATTTGAAAATGAATTTTTTTAGAGAGCGGTTGTTGCGGCCAAATTGTTCTTAGTATCCATGTTTTACACTGGCATCTACATTTTTCGCATTGAAAAAACTTAGAGGTGAAGTGACTGAAGGGTGAGAATCATGGAAGACGGATGGGGACCGTTGACCAAAACAGGAAAATCAGTCCCCGTACTTTTAGAAAGGAGGATGTCAGTCAGAGCGGCTGCAGCACACTTCAAAATAAAGAAAAGCTCCTTTTACAATTATCTGAAAAAGGCAAAAGAGATTTAAACTCTAATGAAGAAAAATCTGAAGCAAACATGGATGTGGAAATCAGAAAATCAGAGAACCGTATAGAGTTCTACTGGCAGATCTTTTCTAACAAACAAGAAGGGGACATGTGCGACAATCTTGTCACTACGTCAAGAATGAATCATGGTCTGACTTCAAATAATATTGAAAAGCTGGCCTTTCAATATGCTTTTGCGAATGAAATTGAAACCCCATCATCTTGGACAGAAAGAAACAGTGCTTCAAAAGACTTGCTAACCTCTTTTTTGAAAGGAAAGTCGCTTCGTCCACAAATTAGTTGTTTCATTTTTTTGACAGTCTACTTTATGTCTATGGCAGGCATCAATTTACAGCTGAGCGCATATGGAATGTCAAAGAGACTGGAGCCCTTGCGGTTTTGAAACCACAAAGAGCTGTGGCACCAACAGGAGTTTAACAGGTACAACAAACCGTCTCTAATGAGTGAGGAGTAATTACAACGTTGGTAAGCTTCATCAAAGCAATTGGCGGACAGATTCCACCAGTTCTTATTTTCCCACGAAAACAATTGAAGCCTGAGATGGTACGAAGAAGCTCTCCTGGCTCACTGGGCCTCACATACCCGTCGGCTTTGGTGAATGGCAAGACTATTTTTTTGGCTCTACAACACTTTTGGAAGCTTAGCCGCTCTTAAAAAGGCAATCCTGATCTTCTTTTGCTTGATATTCACGAAAGTCACCTTGATCCAAGATATATTTCTCTCTGCAAGGAAAATGGTGTTTTTTTTCTAGCTTCCCCACTGAATTGTTCCCACCGACATAAAGTCTTAAATATTGATGATCTTATTTCTTTCAAGAGCAGTCTCAAGCTAAAGTTAAATGAATAGCTCCAGTTAAACCCTGGACAAAGGGTGTCTATTCACCAGGTAGCTGGGCTTTGTCTTACACTTTACCTAGATCAGTTTTCCCTTGTCAATATCACTTTCTCTTTCAAATAGGCTGGAATCTTGTCTTTCGACTGAAATATGTTCAGTCAGGTGGATTTACTCCCGTCCAAAGTGAAGGACTGATTATTCAAGGTCAAGTAAGTTCAAATCAGGAAAATTCAGCGGTAGTATAGATTGACGAAATTTGCTACTCCCGAGCCAACGATGATATTTCTAATCTTGGACGATCAACTGACCCCAATCCTCCGTCCTGGCCATCAACCACCAACCTGCAATGTCAGTTTGCAAGAACAACCCAAGAAATTATGAGTTCTCTCCCACTTACGGGAAATTTTCATGCAAGCTCTCGTAAGTACCGCAAAACAGGCAGAACCAGGCTACTCAGTGACACCCTAGAAAAGTAAATAATTGAGGCAAAAGAGCGTGGAAAGAGAGAAAAAACAGTCTAAGTAGACATCCATGGCAGATCTCAAACTGGATGATTCACCTTATGAATCATTACGTCATGGTGAAGAAGACAATAATAATAGCATACCGTTCATCCAATCTTCCTTTCAGTAGGAGATTACGTTCATGTCAAGTTCCCCCTAAAAAGTCAACCCGCTGTTATGTTGACTTACTGCAGGAGATTGCAGGTGGTGAAGCTACGATTAGTTTCATGCACAAGAAAAGCGAAAGGTTTGTCTTCTGCGAGGCAGAAAATGTTTCAAGTGTGGATTTTTCTGACATTCTCTGAAGTCTACCAAAACGTTTTTCTTGTGGAGGAGCCAACAGAGTGCCTCAAAGCTTTCGCTTTGAATTTGATTGTTCACCACACAATATGTATTAGTCAAGCTAGCTTATATTTCTTTATGATTTTTTAAAGTGTATTTGAAGTAAAACAAAAAAGGAAAAAACTGCTTTATGGACGAACTTACTGCTTGTATAGGACCGCCGGTAGATTTTTGGTAATTTTTTTCAGCTTTTCCGGTTCAAGCCCCAGTGAGTCCGAGCCAGCCCAACTAGGTGGGGTTGGTTCGGAGTCTTTGACCAAAATTTTAAACGCATATTTTGGGAAAATTTGAAGAAAAAAATCTGGAAAAAATCTGAAGCATTCCTTATTCTAAGAGGTACATAGAAAACATCAAAATTCGGTCGTCCATTCATAAGCAAATACAATATTTGTGATCGGCGAATTTTGACCAGTTTACCCCGACCTCCCCCATATATAAATTATATTGAAAAAATTGATTTTGACTAAAAATAAGGAGTGACATTTAACTTAAAACGAACAGAAATTATTCCGCGTATGAAACAGGTTGTCCCTTCGTCAACGCCTCACTCTTTACGCTAAAGTTTAACTCTTTGTAACAACTCTATTTTTTAAAACGATAAAAACTTTAGCGTAAATAGTGAGTCGTCTGGAATACTTGATGTGCCGCGTTTCTGCCTCGTTTTGCAGGACCGGGGGTCTTAACAAACCTTCGGGTTTTCGTAGACGGCTGCTGTAAATTTGTTTGTATTTTTTATGTTAGTTCATGTTACGCTTGATATTTTCTTCATTTCGAGTAATACTGGGTGAAACCAAGATATTATCTGATAAATCAATCCGTTATTGTGTCTGCTTTATAATGAATTTAAACATAATATTTTTTATGCCTAAGTTATTAAGATAATTTTAATTGTATACTGAAAGTTACTGATAACACAGCTCCTGTGGGACTATGAAAAGCATTATAGATTAGTTTGTTGTTGTGAGGCTACGTATTTACTTTTTACTCCTAAATCAATATTCTTGGTTTTTTATACTTGGCTTTTGTGTTTTCAGTAAAGTGCTATTTAACACTGCCATGATTTTTTTTTCCTGAAAATTTCTATCCATTTTAATTTTTAATGTTGCTCCTTAGTTTCAGGTGAAAATTTATTCTTTTATATAATTTCTAATCACCTGCAATCTAGGGGAGATAAGACACCTCGACCCTTATTAAGGAGCTAAATAAAGAAGCCGTACAAGAATTGAAGGAAAAAATAAGTTTAAGAGTCAAAAGAAAAATTAAAAAATAGTGTCGTTTCCTTTCGTTTTTGTTTTTTTGTAAGAAAAAATAGATTTTTAATTTTTGATTAAAAAAACAAAATTTAGTAGTGCTTAAAAAATAGCTTTAATCAAGCAGCTTCAACAAAAAAGGTTAATTAAGCGGCTGGGCAAGAGGGGGGGGGGGTGGGGGTTCTATGCCCCTCTGAAAATTTGAGACGATAAAGCAATTGTAAGGAAACCAAAGGAAAGAGAGCAGAATAGGGAAAAACCATGGAAAAAATATGTGTCGCCCCATTGTTGGCTGCCTACCAATAGATTTTGACTTTTAATAAGGAAAATATAAGTTTTTATTTGCGACTGAGTGATCCTTTTCAAGTCTTTCACAAACATTTTTTCTATATGATTTGGTTGGAGTAACAATAAAAGTCAAATCATGGTTGCAGCAGCAGCTGTGACCTAGTAAAGAGCGAACCATAGCCCATAGTAATCAAAAGTTGAAAAAAGTCGTTTAAAAAAAACCGTCTATTGGGAAAAAAATTGTCATTTTACAATAAATCAGGAATGGTAACTATTGTTTTGGATAATCTTAGAGGTAAAAGTTTATTGCGAAAAGAAATTTATGGTGATTTCGAAAAAGAACCTGAAACCCCTTGAAAATGGTATCAAATCGAAATAAAAAATGCACCATTGGAATCAGCATGGTCGAAAATCTTTCGTAGGATAATTACAGTCCCCACCTTGAACACCAAGGAAAATGAATTTTTTGTATGGGTAGCACTGATCTGTCTCCCATTTTTTCTTTCTTTCTTTCTTTCTTTTTTTTTCTAGAAGGGCTAGAGGGTGGTCAGAGCATCATAGAGAGGTGTATAATAGCTCATTCGAAAGGAAATTAAATTTGTAAGTGCCCTTTTTAAGTGACAAAAAGATTGGAAGGCAAATAGCCCTCCCCTCCCTACAGGCCCCGTCCCTGTTTGACATTCCATATACGCTCAGCTGTAAATTGATGCCTTCCATAGACATAAAGTAGACTATCAAAAAACTGAAACAACTAATTTGTGGATGAAGCGACTTTCTTTTCAAAAAAGAGATTAGCAAGTCTTTTGAAGCACTGTTTCTTTCTGTAGAAGATGATGGGGTTTCAATTTCATTCGCAAAAGCATATTGAAAGGCCAGCTTTTCAATATTATTTGAATTCAGACCGTGATTCATTCTTGACGTAGTGACAAGTTTGTCGCACATGTCCCCTTCTTGTTTGTTAGAAAAGATCTACCAGTATTACTCTATACGGTTCTCTGATTTTCTGATTTCAACATCCATGTTTGCTTCAGATTCTTCTTCATTATAGTTTAAACCCTCTTTTGTCTTTTTCAGATAATTGTAAAGGGAGGTTTTCTTTATTTTGAAGTGTGCTGCTGCCGCTCTGACTGACATCCTTCTTTCTAAAAGTACTCGGACTGATTTCCCTGTTTTGGTCAACGGTCCCCATCCGTCTTTCATGATTCTCACCCTTCAGTCACTTCACCTCTAAGTTTTTTCAATGCGAAAAATGTATATGCCAGTGTAAAACATGGATACTATGAACAATTTTGCCCGCAACAACCGCTCTCTGAAAAAATTCATTTTCAAATTTATTCCAATAAAGACTACTATAAATCTACAACTTGCAATGTCCAATTATATTATGCGAAAAGTACTGGACGCTGCACCCGATGTAACAGTCTCTCTCAAGTTGGCGATACTCCATACACAAAAACAACAAGTTATAAGCTCTGTTGTTTTGGTAACTGGAAAATTAAGAGGTGCTGGAAATAATATCTAATTACTCGTGCCTCATACAATCACGAATCAACGCCATATTTTTACAGGTAAGCGTACCTATACCGATTCATCATTTATCAATGGCGAAATTCCTTCAAAATTGGCATTGGCTTTTGTAAAAAGTGCTAGCGCTGTTGGATCACGGATAGATTCCCCTCATAAATTTGAACCGTTTGGACTTTAATCGCTTGTGCGTAAAGTAAATGGAATTACTCTCTACAATTTATACTTTGATAAATCCTACAGGACCCTATATGAATTGACAATGCAATTCCTAGATCGAGATTTTCAATTATTTGAAAAAGTAATAAGTAAAAAAAATGTTTGCGAAAACTCACGGTATCATCGTCGTGGATTTGTCCGGTACTCAAGATATGAGTATTGTCCGGACGGGCTTATGTACATTTAGAGTTTACTTTTTCCGAGCCATTGGAGGAAGGCATTGAATTAATCTTGCTAAATCGATTTGATACCTTTTGGGAAATTACCCCTGATGGCAGTGTTTTATTAGACTTGATGCCATGAACACGAATGAAATACTCAGTGTATTAAATTTGGACCCCTACATGTCCAAATATAAATCCTATTGCATACCTTTAGATATCCTGGAGCATATTCAGCATGTTGACAATACCCTTATCATTGTTAGTGGCAGTTCATCAACGGTAAATTGATTGTGTATCTTTCAACAAGTATCTTTCAAGATTGTGTATCTTTCAAACAAGAAGTGATCTGTAATTTTTTGATCTACTTGGCCTACCGTATAAATTCTACACACCTCACATTAAAAATTTTCTTGAGCAGAGTGGAAAATCTATTATTCAAATTCGGAAGCGGGTATAAGATCTATCGACGAAAAGTTGTGGTTTTCATGCCCTATTATATTTTATTTTCCGAAGTCGTGAACATACTTACATGGAATTCCTCAAGATTTTTGGCGACAATCCTCGATTGAAAGACTTTCTTGTTGAAAATACTCTTTCCTGCTTCTATAATGTAAATTTCGGTGCCCTAAAAGTGAAATGCTTTAAAAATGTCTTTAAATTTATTTATTAATAAAAGATGGATATATACAAAACACTGTGTCCCTTAGATGTATTTTTCTATGCATAGGTAATCATCAGAAACGATAAGTGGTAACAGCTCATCAGGATTGAAAATTGTATTCATTTTGACGTGCAAAGTCAGGGTCACATTTTCTACAATATAGTGTAACTTCTTTTTTATTAAATCTGTTTATAAAGTCATTAATACAACTCTGATTCATATAATAACATTCACGGGTTTCAATTTGCTTATTTGAAGCACTTTCACATACAAAAATCTCATATAAGAAATCACTTTCTGTAACAGTCAAATAAAAGTCTGTAGGTTTATAATCAAAGTAGCCAGTATCTTCAAAACAATTTCGCAAAAACCCGGCTTTTTTATTATTCCAGCAATTGAAGCGTAGATCAGGTTCTTCTTCCCAAAACAATTTAAAGCCAGGACGATACCAGTCTCTTAAAAATAAACTGAAGTAACGTTTTGGATTTTTCGCAATCATGCCAGGGTAAGTATTTTCCCATTGATCACATTTATCATAGTGACAATTGGAGCATAAGAATGCTCTATTATGAGAGTCACAAATCTCTTCAAGACATGAATTAGTCTTTAATTTGCACTGCATATCCTCTATGCAGTTTATATGGATTGCATAAATTACACTTTTCATTATAGTCATCAGCAAAAGCACAATTCTCACAGTATGGCCAACTGCCCAAAGTATACAACCCTAATGGGCATGTGTAAAACATTTTTTGATGTTGACTGTGTCACTTCCAAAAAGAAACTGACTCAGGATCAATCAAAATGTCTCCTAGGAGAAGTGGGTTCACAAAAGAAGTAGTGGATAAGAGCAAAACCACAATATCATTTTCTTTTGTCTCAATTAATATATCTATAAATTGAGTAAAAGCACATAGACGACGATGACAAAGTTTCATACAATAGTCCAAGAATGGGGAATCGGTTCCCATTATATCGTTAAGCATTTCTCGAGAAAATATTCTTCTTGGAAGAGATAATTCCAGAATGTCATCACCTAAAATTAAACATTTTTCCAATTTTACTACATTACGTAAGATTTTCTGGTTCTCAAATCTATTCATTTTAACACTCTCACTAGCAAATAGAGACTACCCGTTTTCTATAAATTGTTCTCTTCAATATATTTCACCAGCGCATTAAATCTGTCTTGTAGTCTCTGTGTATGCACTATATTCACCATAGCCGTAAAGCATAATTGATCTTCGAATTCAATTTGCTCAACGCTATAACATATCCAGCATACATCATGTCTTATTGTAGGGATAGGCGGGAAGCCCTTGTAATTTCCACCGCCACCTTAGGCACTCTAGGTCCCGTTTCATCAACACTTTCAAGATTCAGTAATGTATAAGCATTCATTTCAATGTTGACTTCCCCACTTCCAAAAAGAAACTGACTCTCGATAAAAAAAAATGGCTTTTACCACCTTGGGAGGCAAGTTTAGACACGATTTCTTATAAAATGGCCGTCTAAGTATGGTTAATAGAAAAACAATAGGGGAAAAACACCTGGAAAGCTGCTAGATACCTATAGAGGGGAGGGGAGCCTGGGAATTTTGCCTAGAAACAGGGTATGCACTCAGAATCTTGCCAGATGACCGCCAGAAACAGGTGCGAGGGGTTAAAAGCTCCATGCGTAATCGCCGGTAGAAATCCAATACTAATTCCCTATCTGGCCACTTGTATTCCGGGAACCCCTTGTATTCCGGGGTACTGACCGCTTGAAAGCTGTGAGGCGATACTACTCACACCCCTTCTAGAGGCTGTACAAAAACACCTTTACACAAAGAGTCAGCTTATATTTCCTTGCAACAAGATTTTACAAGGCGTGTTCCATCTAGCTGTAGCAATTTTTCCTTTTTTAAGCAACTTTAAATGACTTTTTACGGACGATTCTTTGCAATATGCCAATGTACCACGGTGAGTCGATTGATTTGAAGTACATGAATGGTATAATATCTCGTGTGTTCGGTTGAAATTGTAGTTGCAGCTTAGTCGCAAAATTCCATGTTTTTAAAAAAAATTTCTTTCTAAAACAAACATGAAGCAAATTTCATCTCAGCTATCGAACAATACAAAAATTTCCGTCCTTTGTTGAAATTTGAAGACAGTACGCGGTCTAAATAAAAACACCAATATCCTGCTTAGTAAACCTAACCCTCAAGATTTTAGAAACCTTTCCCGGCATATATACCTTTTATCATGAAAGCATCTAGGGATTTTTATGTTTCTTAAGCCTATTAATTATACCCTTCCTTTTAGGATTTAATATGGGTTAAGCCAAGGTGGGATTAATATCACACAGGTGTCTCTATTTTGAGGTGAGGATGGGCCTGGGATTCTGAACGCTTAGTTTCTTATTCTTTCTTCGGTAGATTTGTATACATGTGCACGCACGTGAGAGATTCATTATATGTACTCGCACTCATGTAGCTTCCAAAAAGTAACTCTAGCAGACCCAACGGGGGAGACTATTCCCTTGCATCTACCGCTACTTGTGCAGCGATAAATATTGTGTCCAGTTTTAGCCACCCAAATTCCTTTCAGCGTAGGGTACGGTGCATATAGCCTAATGCTGTGAATTCGACTCCAAATATGGTACTCCTCCATAGTCCTGCTATGACCATCTTTAAAGGGAAAACAGAGCCAGGATTTTTACTAAGCTTGATGTTCAAGTAGTTTCTTTTTTTTTCTCCCCAAAATATTAGGATTGTCCTATTTTTTTTTTTTACATATTTCTAAAAGTTCAGCGAAAATTCACAAAATTTTTTTGGGGAAAATTTCAGCACTGCCTAAATTTTGTTAACTTAACATTTTCCAAGCTAAATGGAATGAACCAAAACTTAACATAAAGTCCACTCTTGCGACTACAATCTAAGAACAAACTCAATTTATCTGAAAAGAGAAATAAACAGACAGGCTGCACACCAAAATTTACAGAATTTGATGATTTTTCAACTCCTAGAGAAATGAACTTCTAGAAGGAATTTGGCACGAAATACAATAGTAAAAACGTATCTAAATTTATTCAGATGTCCTAATATATAGGCTATATTTTTTTTTTACTTTTACATGCCTTTCAGAAGTCCAATCAGGAGCTTTAATTTTACACAACTTAAATGGGAATTTTTCATATTCTCCTATATTTTCACATTTTCTACGTCTTCTTGTTTCCGGGGGTATTGTAACCTTGGCCCCGCTGCCTGGGCGTACAAGTCCAGAAAATAGTTATCATTAGTAAATAAAAATTAACTGGAACGTTTTTCGTGTTGGACAGTTTTTTTCAAAATATAGTTTTTATTTTTCTTTATTACAGGTCTGGTTGGAAAATATGATAACTGTGTCTTTTAGGATGACTTAATCCCCCGAAGTCCTTGGGGGGAAGGCTGAAAGTTATGAACTTTACCGAATGTTAACATATAGTATTGGTTATTGGGAAGCATACAGAAGTTTTCAGGGAGGATTTTTTCTGGTAGTGGGGGAGGGGGGGGGGGGTGCTGTTTCGAGGATTAAATGGGATGATCTTTCCATCAAGAAAGTTTTCATGGAGGAAGGGACATTACTATGAAGAAGGGGACGCCGGATTTCCCAGCATTATTTAAAAAAGATCAGAAATTAAATAAAAAAACAAGTTTTTCAACTGAAAGTAAGCAGCAACATCAAAACTTAAACGAACAGTAAATATTACGTATATGATTGGGTTCACCCTTTAGTCAATACTTCGCTCTTTAAGCCAAAGATTTTTAGTACTTTCATAAGAGCTATTTATTCTAATTAACGGCCTTTGTGATTAAGTGGTCATTTTTAAAGAATTGGAACAAAATTTGAAGTTCAGCTTAAAAAGCAAGGTATTGACTAGAAGGCAAACCCTCTAATATACGTATTAAAAATATATGAATATAGAAGTTGGTTACATAAGTTAATTCGTAAGTTGCGTTTATTTATTACTAATAAAAACGTTCGTAAATAAAATTAAACAAGTTTTGAGAAAGCCATTTAACCAAATATAAGCAAAATTAATATGCAAATTTTGTTTTGATTATTCATGTACGGTGAGCCAAAATCGAAACCTGCATTAATCCAAAAACGTTCAAAAATTAAATAAAAAAACAAGTTTTTTTAAACTGAAAGTAAGGAACAATGTTAAAACTTAGTAGGAACATAAATTATTCCGTATATGGAAGGGGCTGTCCCCTCCTCAACACCTCGCTCTTTACGCTAAAGTTTGGCTTCTTCACAAGTCTATTTTTTTAGCGTACAGAGCGAGGCGTTGAGGAGGGGACAGCCTCCTTCATATGCGGAATAATTTCTGTTCGTTTTAAGTTTTAACGTCGTTCCTTACTTTCAGTTAAAAATAATTTTTTTTTTATTTAATGTCAACAAAAAAAGGAGGTGAAATCAGTGAATTTAGTAACAAGATCTCCCTAATGAGGGAAACGATTCTGGAGACATCTATCGTGCATTGTTCTTGTCTAATAATATCTTAATTCCAGGCTATAGTAGGCTATATTAGATGGTATTACAAAGGCACGGTATATTCGAGACGAAACAATCTACGATCTTACTTTAGTGGTTTTTTATGTTGCAAAAAATTAAATTAATAACTAAATCAGCACACAAATCACTAGACTATTGAAAAAAAATCACTAAATCAATCAAAAAATCGCCAAAATCTAATGATTTTGTTTTTTACCGGTTGACAACCCTGCCCCATCCTCTCGAGTCTTGACGTTGCCACAGTGTTGTCTATACCTGCACAAAGAAGATACAAAACCCCACAAACAAATAGACAAGCGTGAAAAAATGAACTACGGGCTGTTGGAGGGGGGGGGGGAGGACATCCCTAAAGATAAAGGGATGGAGACCTGTTTTAAAAAATCTTGCCAGAAAAAGATCCATTTTTAAGGATGTTACGGAGTTTGAATATATGCATTAGTTTAAGAAAGAACATGTTTTTCTGATGGAAGTGAAGAGCGAAGTTAAACATAAAACAAACAAAAGGTTTGCTTTGCAGTTTGTGCAATATATCTACCTGTATATCTGGATCAAATAAACTGACTCAGATATACCGGTTATAGGTCTGCTATATCAAAGGTAAATCGAATAATTTTTTCTATGACATGGGTTTTAATCATTCTTGACTAAATTATAGATTTTATCTAACCGAATATTTTCTACCGAATAGTAGGAAAGCCATAATATCTCCCACGAGAACACATCTGCTGCCATCTACAATTTAGTCTAACGCTGACGGGACATAATTTATGGTTTTTTTCACTGAGAATGAAAAAACAGGATTTTTTTCACTTTGTTGTATTGTCATGGTTTATTGATTCTAATGGGGTCAATGACACCTCTTTCAAGGTCGATTTATTTGTTGTTTCCAAGTTTATTGTCTCCGGGGCGAAGTTTGCACATAGAAATTAACGGTGGGGAAGAGATATATTGATCTAGGACAAGAGGGGGAAAATGGATTTCCGAGAAATTGATTGGGTAATCGAATAGGACAAGTAAATTTCCGAGTAATTGAGTGCGTAATCGAAGGGGAACTAAATTTCTGAGAAATTGATTACATAATATCCCGGGCCTATATAATTTATGCATGTTTTTGTGGTGTTTGTCACTGAGAATGAAAAAACAGGATTTGTCTCACTCTGATGTATTTTCATGGTTTATTGATTCTAATGGGGTCAATGACCCCTTTTTTCAAGGTCGATTTATTTGTTGTTTTATAGTGTATTGTCTCCGGAGTGAAGTTTGCACATGCACATTGACGGAGGGAGAAATGTATTGATCTAGGGGAGAGGATTTCCGAGAACTTGATTTACATAATCGCTAGGGAGAATGTATTGATCCAGGACTCGACTAGGACAAGTGAATTTCCGAGAACTTGATTTACACAATCGCTGGGGAGAATGTTTTGATCAGGAATGGGAAACAGGATCACGTGTTCCCCTTCTAAGCCAATCAGAGAGTCGGTTACATATGGCTTCCCATTACATCGCAATTGGCCCTCGAGATTTCGTATATAACGGACATTCGTTGTGATTAAACATTCAGAAAGTTCCAAGACACAATGGATAGAGCAATGTAATATATTGATGAGCTAGAGGCCTTGGATACAGCGATTTACAATGTGAGTTCTGTTTAGTAAATTTTCAAATAAAATCATTTTACATAGTAGCCCCTCTAGTAAATTCAAATTCAGGTAACCCCCCCCCCCACACACACACAATACAAACTCCACTATATATTGTTTATACTCGCTAGAAAGCTTAAAATATGTTCTTCTTTACCTTGTAAACCTAAACTCACCCCTCCACACCCCTCTCAGTTTATGACTTTAATTCTTCCATTGGAAACAATTCTGTTTTTAATAAATTTATTCTTTCTGTAAGCCTATCTTAAAGTGACAGCCAACTTTCTGTCAATCCCTTAGCTATTAAGCCGCTAACTTGACAAACATTTCCGCAATGATTTAATGAGCTGATAATTGCTGTCACCCTTTTAAAGTACATCCACCCTCTCAATCCTTACGTTAACGGTTTAACCAAAAGGTTTCACAGATCAAAATGGTTTGTTTTTCCCGTCAAATTAAAAACAGTTTCACGCAGAAAGAGATTGCAGTTTATTAAGCTTATGGGTTCACAACCTGTATAGAAGAGTGAAACAAGTTATTTCCCAAATTAATTGCTAACAATATTTTTTTTAGGACATTATGTAAA